>APFE030231663.1:237152-302378 GCA_000404065.3 Pinus taeda
CTCGCCAGAAATGGCGGGGGAAAAATTTTGAAACCATAATCATAAGTCGCGTCGGCAGTATGTCGCTCTTGAACATGGCACTCCTCTGTTTTCGCGTCAAGGTGGGGATATCTGATTTGGCTTTTCACTTGCCTCCGTGGGTTTGGGTGATCCTTTTTTGGCCTCTCATCTGCTCATTGCCTCGTCATCGTGACCCCTGATCTAATGATGTCAAAATACTGCCAACTTCACTGTCGTGCCGTCAATATGTTCAAGAGAAGTCCACCTCTGCAAAGAAGAAAAACCGCCTCCGCTTGATAGTTCACAACTCTCATTTCACAACATTGTATCATCCCGTCTCGCGTCGATGATGTGGGAAACATTATGGCCCGCCTTCGACAAAAACCACTTCCTGTCGACTTCAGCTCATTATCCGGGAAAGTGGCCTAGAGACTCCCTTCCGTACCTTGGAGCTTGCATGCCTTAATGGTAGGTTCTTCGTATTCGACGTGAGGTTTTCATCATTGGCCTCCGATCGAATAACTCTACGGGTGTTCGACATCGGCTCATACATTCACACGCCGTAGATTGTACCTGTAGTACCTTGAGGGCCATTGTCATTATTGGTGGTACCTCTCGCGTCTATTAACAGTTTTCATTATTGACTGGTAATCAGACGATGTCCAAGCATGTTCGACTTCAGCTTACATGTTCACATGCTTGGACTTGTACTTGTGTTCGGGTCGAGATGGAGCGCAAGACCCTGGATTGTGTCTGTTGTAATCCAGGCGTGATTTTGATACATGACTCTTTCACTGGATGGCTGCGACCATACTGGAGTCTATTCATCGATCCCAACTAGATGGCTGCGTCCATACTACGGATCTTGATTATTATACACTCTGTCAATGGATGGCTGCGTCCATACCACATACATCATGTATTTGAACTATCATATTGTATCTCTCTATGCAGGTTCTCAGCGGCAGTTCGATATGATCTTGTAAAGCACTTCACCTCTCTCTCTTTCTCAAGGCTCATGCTTTAGGGGGCATCTGTTACGCAGTAATTTTTCACCGTCGGTCACCGTCCTTATCGCACCCCCACTGTCACACATTGGAGGACACATTTACGAACCTGTGACCAGTGACATAACTTGAAAACACTTGCATTGAGGCCTCCTGAGTATGAAGTTCAATAACCCTGAAGACACCTTCTGAAGATTAGCCTTGAAAAATGCCTTTTTCCCATTAGCACGGGCCCACAGTGTATTACCCCGCGCCAATGGCTCAGTCCTTACAAAGAGGGCGCGCCCATAAGCGCTCTGTCCCAGAGCACGTCCCGCGCCACACAAATTAGGCATGATTTCTGGCCAGTGCATGCTAGAATGCTTTTTCCCTTGCGACTCACTCAGTTCCCTGAAGGAAAAAGCCTACAAAAGCATCCGGGTTTTGGCTTTTCTATCCAAGGCAATGGCTATTGTGAGACATTACCAAAACTCAGAATGTGTCCACATACAATGTATATCCCCTCTCCCTTTATCTATAAAAGCCTGTCTCCCCATAATGAACAGGCTAGTTTTTTGGAGGCTAAAGCAAAAGAGCAAACAAGCTAGTGTGAGAGAGATACTTTTGAGCTAAAAGTTGAAAGTAAGGTTATGCTGCCGGATTGTTGAGAGAGAAAGTGATTTTGCAAGATGTGTCGGACTGACTGCCCACCCAGCTAGAGGAGTTTTACAGTGTCAAGCCTTAAGTGGTTGTAATTTCTTCTCTCATTTCTATTTAATGCAAAGCGACTGTCATTATGGTTTCATTCATGTGTTACATCGGTGATATGTGAATTGTATCTTGCTTGACTGGTACATAGCTGTATGTTTTTGGATTTTATGCTTGTTGTGGTTTATTCTTCACTTGTGCAGGTATCTATGTGCGAATAGCGACTGGCCGGAGATAGAGGATAGGAGCGATACTTTCCCCCACAACAAACAAGCGTTGGATCCCAGGTTGGTCTCCTAGATCGACTTTTAAATTATATAGCTAGAAACTTGCATGCAGCGTGATTGATTGTTGCTAGACCCCTGTGGGGCTAGTGGGATCCACCTCTGTCCGCAGAGGGGATTTACCTCCGCAACAGACCTTCAGTATTCCAACTTGCATACATTGATATTATGAAGGTAAGTCACGTATATACGCGATTTATAGGTTGCATAGTCCTGTATATGGAGCTCTGAAGAAAAACAGTAGAATAGACTCAGGAAATGGTTCTGTCATGGTATATGATGGTTGGCACAGGCTCAGGGGGAGCATATGCTTTGAATAATGCATTGTTGGCATTATGGTTAGAAGTCCTTGGGGATGATGCTTATTGACATATCTTGCTACTGATTGTTGATTGACCAAGAGAATGGATTGCAGGTTAAGATGCTTATAGTGCAGATCATATGGTGTATGATAGCTACTGATAACTATCATGGTCATGTTTAGGTCCTTGGTATTTGTGAGTCATATGATGTATTTTGTTACCCCACTATGCATGGGATGGATGATGTAATGGTTCTTGTTGTTGAGTCATGTATAAATAATTGGTATATCCCGACTTGGTTGGGTGGATGAGTCTAAAATGGTGTATTCCCACTTGGTTGGGAGATTGATGTATGTATAGATTCATGTTATGCTTTTGTAGACCTTGCATGTGCTCAGGGGGAGCATGGATGGATTGGTACATCTTGGCATATACAAAGGGGGAGCTCAATTAGAGATTTTAGCAGGTACTCAGGGGGAGTATAGATAGCAGAAGGTATACCAAGGGAGAGAACTTATTGGTCTGCCCTTTGCCCTTGATGTCAAAGGGGGAGAGTGACTTGGTGTGGTGGTTGCCATCAACTCCAAAGGGGGAGATTGTTGGCATTATGATACAGTTGTTGTCCTTGATGGCCACTCACTCAGAGGTATGATATAGGTGTTGTCCTTGGTGGCAACTCAATCAGATGACAGATCACAGTACAATAGGTCAAGAGAGGTATACGCAGGTGAACCTTGATGAAATCACGTATACACAGGGATGAGTAGAAAAAAAGACGCGTATATGTACACACGCAGGTTCATAGAAGGAAAGGCACGTACATGTTGGAAAGTTAAGTTTTGGTCCGTGGTATTTGGTTCGTGGTATTTGGTCCATGGTATCTCGTCCGAAGTTTTGACCGCAGGTATTGGGTCTAAGGTATTGTTTCTACATGGTTTTGGACCATGGTATTGAGAGAAGCATAAACCTATATAAGGATAAGATCATTAGGCCAAGGGGGTGCAAGTGTACAAGTGATGAATATATGATGAAGTGTCAGATCTAGTATGGGTTTGTGATGCTTTGCTCGATCTGAATAAAGGAGGCACCTAAGCGGTTGACAAAGGTTGACGAACAGGGATCATGAAGACTAAAGTGCATTATCATTATATGGTATGATCATGGATAGATCTGAATATTGACGCATGTCTTATCCTTTATATTTTATGTTCTGGGTATATCTGAAGTTGAAATAGTAGTGAAGGTATAAATAAATATTTTTAGATATGTACGTGGGTTCTCTCTGGTGAAAAGGCATATATATGTTGGTTAGACATGGTCAAGTAGCGTATACATTATGAGTTTTGATATTTCAGGTTGCTGTTGGTTCTAGTGTTTGTTGCAGATTTCTGGGCTCTAGTCTGTGTTCTAGTAACTGTGTTTTGATGACAAGGTTTCAGTGATTCAGTATTGGGTGATTTACAGATTGATGATGCAGGTATAGTTGATGATTGTATTGCAGTGGTGATTGTTTTGTATTTATGGATCTAGTCTGAAAATTTACAAAACATGGTCCCTAGAAGAAAAGAGAAGGTTGTAGCCTTCTGTAGGCTAGCACCTACATACTAGTACATCAACTAGTACAAGAACTAAGGGGGTTATATCTCCCTTCCGGGATAGTCTGGAGAACGAGAGAATGTTGTAGCCTTCTATAGGTCGAAACTTGTGTATTGGTATAAGACTACACCAGTACAGAACCATTGTAAAAAGAAGTTTCTTATTAAAAGAAGATAGAAACGAATTGCAGCAGGTGGTTTTCACCCACATTGGGTTTCCACCTTATATCATGGTGTTCATGTGTGCTTCTTATGTGTGATGATTTGTTCTATTTTTACTGCACCTATTTACTGTTCATATGGTTAATAATGTTCTGATGCACTCATTGAAGATCAACTAACTGAATCATAAGTTTACTCGATATACGCTAGTTGCATTAAACACAGTTGAATTTACACATGGGTATCCTTAACTGAAGTAGCGTATATGAATCCGAGTATGAAAATGAAAAAGTGTTTGATTTTCTAATACTGATTCACCCCCCCCCCTCTCAGTATTATTTCCAATAATTCTAGATGTATTCAAGCAGGTGAGTCGACCTATTTATGGTGAGGCATGAGGTTGATGTCTTGTTCCAACTCTTGATGCTCCATGTCTACATCCAACTATTGAAGTGCTTGTTCTATCTCATGAGTGAAGTCTTGCCCCTATGATGGTTCACCCTGTTCGCCTGATGCTAGCTATTATGATGAATCAACTACTTGTACAAGTGTTAATTTGTCTCTTTGCACATGTTGTGCCCCTTGTTATATCTGCTAATATTGCGCTTCCCTCTCCTATTTGCACAAATCTTTTTCCTTTCGTAGTTGCTCCCTCAGCTCATGCAACTCCTTCTCTGTTTCTTCCATTTTATTCTTATCCTTCTGCCTTCATTTGATTCTCTTGTCATGCTGCTGCCTCTTTGCCTCTATATCCATAGCTACTTTCTCTACAAGTGGATCTGCTCAAAACTTGAAGCTTTACTCCTCCTCCATGCAATCGACAATCTTCCTCTTACCTTTGTCACGCATTAGTATGCTTGCCTCTCTTGCCACTACTGCTACTGCTAGTGCTCTTCGTGATGTTGCTTCATGTTGCTTCGCTAACCATTCCACAATGAAGCCGACTAGTTCATTAGGTCTGGAGAAACTATAGCAATATCTCCATGGGTCCTCCTTGGCCCAATGAAATACCCCGTGGATCCAATTGAACTAAACTCTCATGTAGTGGTTTTTCACAATGCAATGTGGGTCATACAGGTTGTAGCTTCGTAGGTCGAATGGATACTTCTTCATCAGTTCTGCTTTGACATTCGCTTGCTTGAATCTTCGGACCTCATATAACCCAATCTACAACAAAAGAGCAGGCCAGCATGCCTTCTTCTTCTGATGCAGTCTAGTTATCAATCCTGTCGAGATGTGATATGCTACTTCCTGCATGACACGTACGTCCAAGGAAAACTTTGGCAAAACATGTGAAGGCTCCTCCACATTGAACATTCAGATGAAAGTACTGGACGATGAGGCATACCAATCTGCAATGCCTATCAAACCCTCCATTGGTTCCTTTGACATGCAGGGTTGATCCTGTTCAAATATCATCTTGTACACTAGGGTAAAAAATGATTGGAAAACTGTCTGATTACTCCTTTGAAGCTGCATTCAGACAACAACTTGAAATATGTGTTCACAGTAGTCTTCTTCAGTGACCATGCCCACTCCAAGCTTGGGAGCTCCTGTCAGGCATAGAATGCATTTAGGATGTAGGCGGACATGTAAATCTCTACATACATACCTCTGGGTGACTGTCGAGCCTTGGTTACTTGTTCCTTTAGCTGATGAGCTAGTATGCCGGACCAGTTACATGGTTTTCCTTCTCTAGTCAATTGGTCCAGTGCAACCACCCAAATTTGTGGGAAGGTTTCCGTGCTTGCTTGGCCATAAAATTGACAAGAAAATATGATCAAGTATTGGTACACCTTCCTCAGTATCTTTTTCTTGTATATCTAGTTGGGTGTCAACCTGAATCGAGTTGGCTCCTTTACCCAATTCTTCAGAATGTCTTTGGAGTTAGCATTGCTATTGGGTAAGCTGAAAGGAGTCTCCATGATAGTCACGAGCTCTGACATCTGATACATATCAGCATAATCTCATTCCCAGTGAATGCATGGTGACACTAAGTGAAAGTAGAAGTGATTGACAGTGCAAGCAACACATGAATGAAAGAGTAAGCAAACAGATCAACATGCGATTTGACGAATGTTCGTGCATGCGACAACAATGAGATAGAAATGAAAACTGAAACAGATCTAGGACAAACTAGTATACATGTAAATGACCGAAAGTGTTCAAAGAGATCAAGCAAACAACACTCACACATGCAAATACACAAAAAGTGAAAGAAATGTTCAAAAATACAAGTTAAGGCCACTTACTAGTGAATAAATGAGATAGATGTGTTGAAGAGTCCTAGATGTGCTATGGGATGTCAGAGCTCCAAGTTCGATGTGAAAGAATGAGCTCTGATGTGTCGAATAAATAAGTTTGGGCTCATGACACGCATGCCACAAATCTAGGAAAAAGCGACACTTGGAGGGAAGTTTCTAAAACAACTTTGCATGTAACCCTCGACTGCTAAAAATAGCTCCCTGAATCATGGGATGCCTTTTGCATGTTTCCTTTTGCTATGCCGGGGAAAAACCAAGTCATGGATGCATGCAAGTTAAGTTTCCTTGGCTCTAGGTGGAATTGGTCAACCAGACTGCTCATGCATGAAACTGCTCAACTGCTTGAGAACAATGCGCATTTCCGGTTGGGAACTAGGTTGAATGCCCAGGAGGTTCGCACAATTTTTGGGCAGAGCAGCTGACTGCTGCCCAGATTTGAGCAAATTCTAGGCTGTGCAGCCTTGCTCGGGAAATTTTTGCAATTCATGCTGGGAGTGTTGGCTGGAAAAATTGTGCAATTTTGGAGCCCAGCAGGCTTCCAGATAGAATTGTGCAATTTTTGGAGGGAAGGTTGGTTGCCCTCCAGAAATGCACAAGTTTCTTGGGGAAGCTACTCAGCCTATAGCTAGACCACATCTGGGTGAACAACTTGTGAGGGAAATGCATCAAGCTATGATCGACAAGCTTCCCTTGTGCATGAAAAACACTAAAGTTTGTGTACTTGACGAAGCAAGACAAGGTGTTGTGAAAGGTTGGTAGGGAGGCTCCAAACTAGCTAAAGAAAATCTTTGGAGGGTGGTTGTAGCTTCTACAACACTTGGCGACACACTGGTAGGAATTTAGCTCTCTGAATGAACTTTGTTCGTGAAAAGCAAGTCTGACACTTCCAGAAGTATTGTTCAGTTCTCAGCTCATTTTGGCTTCACACTATTTTGATTGTAAGATGTAGCATCTACCAAGATATTGGTCGATTGACACACATTCCAAGCCAAGGAAACACAATTGTTTTGATTGGGGTTGAGGGGTATATTGATGCACAAGCACTATAGTCGTCAGAGTCTTAGTTTCATCTCTGGTGTTGCTTCGTTTCCAGTAGGCTTGGACAGTACCCTGACGTAGTCACATAGGAACACAAGCATGGATTCATTTCCAGCGAGCTTGGTCAGTACCCCGACAGAGTTACCTGCATCACCTCCCTGTGTAGGAAGCCTTTCTCTTCTTTCACCTTATTTATTTTTCATTTTTCATTTTTTTGACTTTTCATTTTCTATTTTTTACTGTGCATAGCACTTATTCATTTCACAGGCGGAAGACGGATCCTAACTTATTGAGAGCAGAAGAGGTTTTCCCAACAAAGAAGTAGTTTATTGTATCTTTGACATCCTTACTAAGGTTTCCCCCCTCACCTTACTCTACTTGACTGAGCTGACAAGGGTTAACAAAAAACAATGGACTAGAGAAGGTGACACTAGTTAGCGTGCAAGCATTGTGTTTTCACCAAGGTTCACTTCAACCAATACGTATTTTCCTTCAACGTATCACAGACTAAAAGTAACATGTTCTTCATACAAAGGCAAGATGACAGGTAACCAAGTAGTGATAGCTGTACAAACCCTCTTTTACTTCACCCAACTCACTTCAAGATTCATACATGGTTTCAAGCGGAACTAAGCTACGAACAAAAAAAGCAAAATAACAAAAAACAATCAAAGAAAAAGCGGAAGCGAAAGTGAAAGCAAAGCAAGTAAGCAAACAAGAAAGTAGACAAACAAAAAAACAAAGTGAGTAAGCAAACAAGCATGCAAGCAAGCTGCCTGAAAGAAAATGCTACTCCCACTCCTACACTAATGATGCATGGGCCTGATCACGTGAAGTGATATTTCCAATACAACCACTGGCGCATTGGTTGACCCATGTTGGTGAAGTCTTGGTCCATGAGCAACCCAGTTGTGCGATCCAGTAAACAAGAAAGATATAGTAATGAACACAACCACACTTTGTGTTTGACAGTGTCCACAGGACATAAGTGAATGCAAGAGCATGATGAGAAGTATATGGACTTATCATGGTGTTGTGTGACATTGCATGCATCTTTGGAGCATAAGCACACACTTGACTGAGACATGCAAGCAAATGAAAGAAACAAAGATAACTTACGTCGCGAACGAGTACTTGCAATGTAAGCTTCCTCCAATGCATGAGTGATGGGATCGTGCTGTTTGAGTGGAGGAAATATGATATATGTGTGAGATGGATCTTCAATGTATATAGATGAGTGATGAGGAGCTTTAGGTGATTGAATAGTTTCCTGATCAGAAGTGAGACTAACCCCAAGAGAGCAAAGACCTGACATGACCATCAGCTTGGGCTGAAGTTCCTCGACAGTGTTGGGTGTTTCAACTTCATCATCAAATAGATCATCATAAACCAGTGGCTTCAAAAGATCAACTGTGACAGATTCATGATCGTGATCAAATATGGAAACAAATGGATCATGACTGCCATGATTAGAAAAATCAATGGTTTCATCGGCATCCTCATGAACAGATGAATCAAATAGAGGGGTACATGAAAAGCAAACAAACTCATCCTCCGTGTTTCCAGAAAAGGCAGATGAAAGATCAAGTGGATTTTCAAATAACAGCTTATCCACTCTATTATAGAAATGATGAACCAACATCTAGTGAGTCTTGCAAGTGATCAACAATGGGTGCATCTGTGGATGAAGACACACATGCGAAATCATGGATGTTCATTTCACCAAAGATGTTAGGAATGGATGGAGGGGGCTTAGATGGAAGGGAGTCATCCTTCACCGAGTGTTGATGCTCAAGCTCCCACTCATACTCTTCATGAATGACAACGCATGTTGGTTATGTAATACCAACTCCGTCGATGGGTTGTTCCTCATTCACAACAAGTGAAGAGTTCAGAATGGAAGAACACAAGGCAATATCATCTAGAGGAACACTCGAGTGTGAAGATGGAGGTTATAGAACATAGTGCATATGAGAACTCGAAGGACTCAACACCAAATCTCTGTGAAAATTGAGTGAAGTGATGTTGGGAGATGAACAAGTGTGTGAGCATGATCCTCAACATCACTTAGCAGTGGTGGAGCTATTGAATGAGAGGGAGGTGGATAGTCCATCGAGAAAGTGACCACATCCACATGAGATTGCGCAACTCCATCAATGAAGAATGTTGAGTGATGCTTGATCTCAAGCTTCTTCTTGGGATGGGTAGATTTCTTAAGGCAATGCCGATATAGGGAAATTTCATCTGGCTTCTCAGAGCTTGAAACTACAAGTCACGGAAGCACTGCCAAAAATCAATAATCGATTCATGTGGAGCCTTCTATTGCTCTAACAATTTTTGATCAAGATGGTTTGGATCAAATTGATAGAAAGTGTCTTCAATAAGATGACATAAGTGCTCAAGTGAGTGCATGCTATCAGCCGGTAGGTTGAGTAGCCATTGACCTGGAGATTTGCGAAGTGTGTGTGCAAGCAACAAGCTAGCCTGTTCGTAAGAACAACCATCTTCCTCATGAAGCATGGGAAGAAATTCATGTAAGTACTCAAGCCAAGCCACTTCACCTTCACCATCATACGTGTAAGTGGACAAGAGATTGAAAAACTCCCCTGTGATGGAGATGTCTTCACGATTCGAAAAGCATCATGGGGGAGAAGAGTGAAATAATTCATGAAAGGTATGAAAAGGTTCAAAACTCGATGAGAGGACACAACTTGTCATCTAGCCCTCCTTCTAGCGCTAGAAATTTTGATGGTGTTGGACCCGCCAACATGTCAAGGGGATTTCCCCGGTAAGAAGTCCCAATTAGACCTCAGACCGTTTGGTGTAGGAGTCCTAGCAGTGGGTCGTATGGTAATGCCTTGACTATGATCTCACACAGAGGCAAGTAAGATTACTCTGTTAGTAGCAAGGGTGTGACCACTGTAGTGAGTCAAGGAAGGTGCATGAGAGGTTCTGACATAGGTGGGTTGAGATGAGTGTGCCCCTTGGAAACCTGTAACAGTACTCAGTTGGGAAGGGAAGACACGAGAAAAGATGCATCACAAGCTGGAAATAAGGTCAATCGATAATCCAAAGTGATGGTTAAACCAACAATACATCTACAACAAGATTCATATAATTGCATACAAAACAGTTCATACACAACTATGTAAGTTAAACAACATACATTTCAAAGCAACCGGAATAGTCCAACTACAATAACAACATATGCATGCAAACGTTCTAGTTCTTATTATATAAAGAAATGTAAGTTCCAATCATACAATACATCCATGTAAACCTGCTAGCCCACAACCACACCCGCCCGCTCCTCCAAAGAGATGAACTAGCTTCGTGCAGTGGAGAAGCCAAGGCACGTTGCAATACTATCCAAGCTTTCTCCAAGATTGTCTTATCAGAAGGTTGGCTGACCAAATGCCTACACAATGAGTTATGAGGGACTATTTATAGCAAAGGGTGGGGTGGCCCTTAACATTCCCCTTTGTGATTGTTCAACTACCCTCACGACTCTTCACCTACTCTATGACTGCTACATCCACTATTGACACTTGACTTACACTTGAAATGACTCAACATTACAATGCGCATGTACCCATGTTAACACAACTCGCTTGAGCAAGCCAAACTAGACATCACTTTGACTTAGACAACCATGGAAGTCCAACTCCTCAACATCTTCATGCTAATCTATAGTGACATACTGATGCCAAGATCTGTAGTCCTTGAAGGTCTCCATGTGTTCCGCGGTGACATCTATCTGAAACCTGATCCTTGCCTCCATAGCATTCGGGTACTCTTCTCAGGCTCCCCTTTCCAACTCATCTGAAAGCATGTGCATCATTGTCTTCAAGGTGGTCGGACCAACAACATACTTGCACATGATTTCTGCACTGATGGACAAGTCTGGGCTGGTGGAAATGCACATCAACCCGTTGAAGTATGAGTCAAGCTCGAGTCAGACCTATTTCTTTGTCTTGTCTTGAGTTAGAGTCCAAGTGATGGGATTGCATGTGTGCGCACCACAACATCCATACTCTTGAATACTCATGCATGGGACGCCTATATGCTAGTGATGAACTGCGGGAGTTCTTCGTAATTCTAAATCTGACTCCAAATATGTGCTTAGCTCGACTGCATTGGCCCTCATCATCTTAGGCAAGTGAAGTGGGGTTCCCTTGTACTTCATCATCCGTGCTTTCATGTCATCAACAACAACATGCAAGTTCATCAAGTTACGTGCTCTTCTAGCACATTGCTGCTACCATCCGTTGAGATGGATGACTGCCTTGTGCACGGTACCAAACTTGGAATACAATGCTCGCATGACTGTGTCAAGGGACAATACTTCATATAGTATTTCCTTCTATAGTTCAGCTTGAGTGGACATTGTCACCAAGTCTCCTCCTTGCTTGGGCATTTTTAGTTCCTTTTCCATTTGCTCATTCTCAGCTATTAGGAAGCAAACATTTGAGATAGTTACTTCGGCATACACTCTGGTTGCATCAGCCAAGGCAGCTGGATGTTTGCGTACATCATTCATGATCACTTGTTCTTCAACTTGCGTAGGAGATGTTTGATCCTTTAGAGTTGACATTCTATGAGACTGCAAAAATCTATGTTAGGATTCATCAAACGAGATGTTGTGCATCTCTTCTTTCGGATGATCACCAAGGATCTCAACGCCTCCTTGGTCATTCGAGACTTGCTCATCATTTGGATGCACTGAAGTGGGTGAGTTGACCTCTTTGTGGCGAGGCATGAGGTCGGTGTCCTATTCCAACTCTTATCGCTCCATGTCTGCATCTAGCTGTTGAAGTGCTTGTTCTATCTCATGAGCAAAGTCTTGCCCTTGCGATGGTTCACCTTATTTGCCTAATGCCAACTATTCTGATGAATCAACTACTTGTACGGGCGCTGCTTTATCTGTTGCACATGTTGTGCCCCATGCTGTATCTTTTGCTATTGCGCTTCCCTTTCCTATTTACTCAACTATTGTTCCTTTTGGAGTTGCTCCCTCAACTCTTGCAACTCCTTTGCTTCCTCGATCCTCTTTTTATCCTTTTTCCTTTGCATGATTCGTTTGTCACAATGATGCCTCTTTGCCTCTATAGCCATAACTGCTTTCTCTACAAGTGGATCTACTCGAAACTTGCAACTTTGCTCCTCCTTCATGTGATCGACAATCTTCCTCTTACCTTTGTCATGCACTAGTATGCTTGCCTCTGCTCCCACTACTGCTACTTCTGGTGCTCGCCGTGATACTTCTTCTTGTTGCTTCACTAACCACTCCACAATGCAGCTGAACAGTTCATTGGGTGTTGAGAAACTATAGAAATATCTCTATGGGTCCTCCTTAGCCCAATGGCATGCCCTGTGGATCCAGTTGAATTGAACTCTCGTGCAGTGGTCTTTCATAATGCAATGTGGGTCATACGGGTTGTAGCTTCGGAGGTCGAATGGGTATTTCTTCATCAGTTCTTTTTCGACATCCGCTTGCTTGATACTCCAGATCTCATATAACCCAATCCATAGTGGAAGAGCGAGCCAAGGTGCCTTCTTCTTCCAATGCAATCTAGCTATCAATCCTGCCAAGGTGTAATATGGTACTTCTTGCATGACAAGTATGTCCAAGGCAAACTTTCACAAAACACGCAGAGGATTCTCCACACTGAACATTCAGATGAAAGTGCTAGACGATGAGGCATACCAATCTGCAATGCCTATCAATGCTTTGATTTCTTCCTTTGACATGCAGGATGAATACTTTTTGAATATCATCTTTTACACTAGGGTGACAAAATGATCATATAACCATGTGATTAATCCTTTGAAGCTGCATTTAGACAACAACTTGAAATACATGTTCACAACAGTCTCTGCTAGTGACCATGCCCACACCAAGCCCAGGAACTCCTGTCTGGCATAGACTGCATCTAGGATGTAGGCAGACATGTAAATCTATGCATGCATCAGTTGATTGCTGCCCAGATTTGCGCAAATTTTGGGCTAAGAAGCCTTGCTCGGGAAATTTGCGCAATTCCTGTTGGGAGTGTTGGTAGGTAGAATTGTGCAATTTTGGAGCCCAATAGGCTGCGATACAAAATTATTCAATTTCTGGAGGGAAGGCTGGTTTCCCTCTAGAAATGTGCAATTTTCTTGGGGAAGCTACTCAACCTAGAACTGCACCAAGTCCGAGTGAATAGCCTATGAGGGAAATGCATCAAGCTGTGATTGACAAGCTGTCTTTGTGCATGAAAAACACTGAAGCTTGTGTACTTGATGAAGCAAGACAAGGTGCTGTGAAAGGTTGGTAGGGAGGTTCCAAATAGGCTAAGGAAAAATTTTGGAGGGTGGTTGTAGCTGCTACAAGACAATCATACAATACATCCATGACCAACTACTAGTCCTGACAACAGAACATTAGAGTCACTGCCGCCTGCTCCTCCAAAGAGATATACTAGCTTTGCACTATGTAGAAGCCATGGCTCATTACAATACTCTCAAATATTTCTCTAAGATATTTCTCTCACAAGCTTGGCTGACCAAAATCCTATACAACGAGTTATGAGGGACTATATATAGCAAAGGGTGGGGTGACCCTTGACATTCCCCTTTGTGACTATTCACCTACCCTCATGACACTTCAACTACTCTATGACTGTTACATTCAACTATCAACACTTGAACTTCCACTTGACAAGATATTACATACAATCTGCAGATATACCCATGTGAGACAAAATAGGCTTGAGCAAGCCATGCAAGCTACTCCTAACACTCAGATAGTTGTGGTAAGACCAAGTCTTTGACATCCTTGCGATAACTAATGGTGGCGAACTGATGTCAAGCTTGGTTGTTCATGATGGTGTCCGCACGCTCAATGGTGACAACCTGCTGAATGTGAAGACTTGCCTCCATTGCATCTGGGTACAGTCATATGGCTCCTCTGTCCAACTCATCTAGTTAATATGCCCATTACGTCTTGAGTGCAGCTGGACCAACAACATATTATGCATACTGTCTGTGCTAATCTCCAAGTGTGTGCTGGTGACCATGCACATCAACTTGTCGAAATACATGTTTAGCTCCTTTCGAACTTGGTTTTTGTCTTTGCCTCGGTGAGGGTACAAATGGGTGGGATCAAATGCGTGTGCATAATGACATCCATGCTCCTGAATACCCTTGCATACAATCGACAACCTTTCTCACCCTGTCTATTCCATGCTAACTGCTAGATGGGTCCATAACCTGTATGGGCGTAGTTTCATTGGTCTGAGCATGTTGCGCCTCTTGCTGTGTCTCTTCCTGCTGCAACTCCTCCTATTGTCCGTGTAGCTCCTGTTCTTCATTGAGTTGCTACTTTAGCACCTGCAAATCCTTCTCTATTTCTCTCTTTGCTTTTGTGCAATCCTCTTGTCGCACTGTCACCTCATAGCCTCAATCTCCAAAGATGATTTCATCACAGGTGGATCTGCTTGAGCTTGCAACTTTGCTCCACCTCTATGCTATCAACAACCCTCCTCTTGCATTTTTCACATGCAGGTGTTATACCTTCTACTGTTGTTGATGGTGTTGCTCGCTATGATGCTGCTGTCGTTTCATCTTGATATCCTTGTCCATGAACAACTTGATGTCTTCATAGTTATGAAAGTTCATAGAGACTTGATCGACTGCATCCCTAGTTGTGCTCTAAACGGTGTCTTCGACTCTTCTCTCCTAGAAGCCATTGTACCTGTGCTGCTAAGAGGAAGATGAACACTGTGATACATGGAGACATATCAACACTTATGACAAGAAATATGTCAACTGAAAACCAAAACAAATTGGAGGAATGACATGCAACATACCTATGTGACTATCTGCGAAGATTGCGCAATTTTCACTCAGAGGCTGGGCGATTGACTGCCAAAACTATGCAAGGCATAGATTGGGATATCAGGAGCTTGACTGACTACTTGAACTGTGCAATGCACAGTCCATCCTGGCCTCCTAAGGACTGAAACTGTGCAATGTGCAATTTCAGTCAACAGTGACAAGAAAACCAGCAAATTGCATTGCGCAGTTTTTGGGGCCATGAAGGCACTTCCTCCCATAATTGCACAATTCAATCTTGGAGGTCAGTGCTCGGCTAGACTTGCGCAATTTCTGGAGGGAAGACAGAGCCTTCAGTTCCAGAAATGTGCAATGCTAGCTAGGCAAGGGAAGGTTCGGGCTAAAGCAGCCCAGACCCTCTGATGGGCGACTGAAAACATGTGAAGTCTGAATGCATGGTGATACTGTGTGTAAACAAGAGTGAATGATCATAAATGCAAAAAGAAAGTGCAGGATTTAGAAAATGGGAAAGCATGCATGTGGGTGAAGCAAGTCATCACAATGATAATCGTTGGTGTAAAAGATAGTGTCATGCGTGTGACAACAGTGAGATGTGAACGAAAACTAAAGCGATGCTTCTACAAGCTAACATACATCAAAACAAGAGCAAACACTCATTAAAATCAAGTAGACAACACTCACACAAAGTGAAACAAAAAAGTGACAGAAATGTATCACACAACATGAAAAACAGACTTACCCTGAAGTAGCTAAGTTGAAAGTGCCAAAGACTCTTAGATGTAATGTGGGATGTAAGAGCTACAAGGTCGATGTGAGGAATGAGCTCTATAGTGTTTGGTTGATGAGTTTTTATTAGATCGAGGTTATGAAGTGCATGCCGCAAATCTAGGAATATTGACACTTGGCATGAGGTTTCTAAAATGAGCCTTGCATGTAACCTCCAACTGCTAAAAATAGATCCCTAGATCTAGGGATGCCTTTTTCATGCTTCCTTTTTCTATTTTGGGAAGGGTATGCCTTGCATGCAAATTAGGATAGGTCAGTCCTAAAGGGGACCAGTCGACCTGAAGGCACATACAATAGTTTGAGAGCTTGGGAGAGGGATTTGTGCAGTTTCTAGATTGAACAAAGCTGGTTGTCCCAGAGCGATTACATAATTTTTAGGAGGAATATGTGACTGTCTCCCAGGATTGCGCAATTCCTAGGCTGAGCAACTGTACTGGGATGAATTGCACAATTTGTTAGAAGGAAGCTTGATAGGAAGCATTGCACAATTTGTGAGCTCAGCAGGCTGGCCAGCTGATATGCACAATTTCTGGAGGGAAGGCAAGTTCCCTTCCAGAATTATGCAATTTTATGGGGGAGATACTTGGCTAGCACATGGTCTAAGTCTGGAAAGACAACCTCTGAGGGGAGTGAAACAAAATGACATGCAAAGGCTGACAAGACACTAAGAAATAGCTGAAGCCTATATGCTTGATGGTGTAAGACATGTTGCTGAGGATGGTTGGTAGGGAGGCTCCAAAACGAAGTTGAGGCAAAATTTTGGAGGATGTTTGTAGCCGCTATAATAGGTGGTCTAGTATTTGCTTATGATGGCTTGATTATGCTTCATGGTGGTTTAGTATTTTCTTTAAGTTGGTTTAGTATATACTTTATGGTGATCGATATATGCCTTATGATGGTTGGTATATGCTTTATGATGTTTTGATATATTCTATATGATGTTAGTATATGTTTGATATATGTTTTGGTATACCAATTAGCATACGTTTTGGTATATATAGTTTTGATGATGTTTCTATATGTACACTTGTGTATGGATGTAAATACCGTAACGAGCTATGTTATAAAGCTTCACTATGCGGTATGGGTGTTGTGTTATTATGCTATCATGCAGTTATGTTATCATAATTTTGTGATGTTATATGAGTTGGCACTCAATGGGATGATCATTGCAAATACCATAATGAGCTATGTTATAAAGCTCCACTATGCGGTATGTTGTCATGTTGTCACGATGTTTTTTCTTGAGCATATCTTTCATTGTAAATACTGCATCAAGCTATGTTATAAAGATCCATGAGCAGTATGTCTTCTTTTAGTAGGTTGCTAAGGTATGTGTGATTGAACATTGAGGATGGTGTCCCCCAAGGGGGAGGGTTCTGTAATAGCCACGGTGAAAATTCCTTAAAATAAAGTTAAAACATTAACCACGGATGAATGGGAAACTTATTCCAAGTTGAATGTTGGGAAAGACATCCTAGGGGGTGTTCATTTGGTTGTTTATGGTTAAGGAAATTGGCAAAGGAAATGTCTAAGGCTTTGGAAAGGCAAAATGGCATTTTTGGCGCAATTGTTTATGAAAATAAGGGAAATTAGGAGAAAAAGGGGGTGAAAGGTCACATGTTTCACGTGAGGAGGAAAATGAAGGAAAATAATGGAAAATGAAGAAAATAGAGGCCTCATTGATAAAAATGCTTTTGAGGATTAGTTGGTAACCTTTTCTTAGTTTAGCTTTGGAGTTCTTTCATTGTTCTCTCTCTCTCTCTCTCATGCACTTGGACACTTAGAGTTTCTTGGAGTGCTTTGGCATTGGAGAAAAAAAGGAAAAGAAGGCAAGAGGAAAAAAGGATCAAGCAGTGAAGGAAGGATCAAGAAGCTACATCAAGCTTCATTGTAGGTATCGGCTTGCATGTGTATTTTCCTTGCTAGATTTGGTATGCATGGCATTGCATGTGGTTCTTTTCTATCATGGCATGGGTTTTGCTAGGTGTGACAATCTTTTTTAGCCTAGCCTTTCCATTTCTGCATAGCCATGGTGTGATGGGGGTTCTCATGTTTGTTGAGCTGAATTGTTGGATAGATTTGAAGCTGAGTGAGGTGGATCTCCGAAATGGTAGAACACATGGCCTAGTAACCCCTGAACCAGAAATGCCGGATTTTGTGTTTCCTTGGATGGCCTAGGAATCATTTCTGGTGAATGACAAGATATATGGTAAAGCCTAGAGGTGGTTTTCTTTCCATTGGGCCTAGTAATCCCAAGTAAGGGGTATGCGGTAAAGCCTAGTGAGTGGGTTTCGGTTTAGGGCCTAGTGATAAAGGTTTGGATTATGGTAAAGATTGAGCGACTAAGAGACAGGAAAATTCCTCACAGTGTAGGTGGATAAATCCAATGGAATCCATGCTTGTTTGACCTAGTGATCGGGTGGAGATCATGGTAAGTCCTATTATGATGTGTTCATTGTGTTGGCCTAGTTATCTAGGATGACTTATAGTAAAGCCTGGTTTCTATTGATGAGGGTGAGGTGGTTTAGCCTTGGTATGCCCTTGTTGAGTTCTTTTGGTTTGAGTCTCACATTCATGCTTGGAATATGGCACAGGGGTGATTGGATGAAGAGAGACTTGGCTCAGCCAGTCTATGGTCGGGTGGAACGTGGTAGTCCCATCTCGAGTCGGTTCATTGCATTGATTAATGAGAAATTCATTCCATTGATTTTCATGTGTAAATGTACTAGTGTATCTATGGATTTTGATCGCTGATATGTTTATCGAAATCATGTTTCTATTATGCTGGTTATATGTTCATTTTGTGAAAAAAAATATGTTTTGTTCTCAACATGTTTTTACTTATATTTGAATGGATATTGTATCTATGACCTAATAATTGATAAGGCAACAATGATATGAGGAAACAATGGTTCATGGCAATTCTCAGATAAGTAAGAGATCCCTACACCTAATTCTGTTATTTACACATGTAGGTTGCATGTTGATGATATATTTGATGAAATGCCTGTCATGGCTAGTAGGGGTGTGGCTAAGGCCTTGATCAACTATTTACTTTTGCATCATTTTTCCATGTACTTTACTTTATTTTGAGCTTCCATTACATTTTGGGCAGTGGTTTGGGCTATGGGCTTGAAAAAGTGGCGCAAATCCCGGAGTCGCTGGCACATAACTAGCAAGTTTCATCCACATTCGCTGGCTGACTTGTCTCCTAAGGTTTCTATTGAGGATATTGGATGAATTTATGTGATGTTCCATCGATTCCACTTCCTTAAGGTCACCTAGGAGGTTGAATTTGATCATAGTAGCCTCTCATCTCATGTTTACCCTAGTTGGCACGGTAATTTGGGTGGATGTGGGAGGGGGGTGTTACACCCTATGTGTTTTTTTTTGGCTATCATTGAATAGTTGGAGGGTGGAGGAAAAAATCCTCTGGATTCCATGTGGACCATTGATATGTTGAGTGGCTGGTGGGTGGAGGAAGATTGACTTGCTCACATTTCTACCAACAATTTGTTTGAGACAACATGTACAAAAAATTGATCTCGGTCTCTCAACAAGATTCTAACAATTGAATGATGTTAATATATGGAACCAAATATCACTTTCTAAATTCATATGTATAACCAACGAGGATTAAAAAATTGATAGCCAAGAGATCCAACCATCCTTAGAAAATAGTGGAGCAGATGACCAAAAGAAGAAAGAAAATATCCTAAACTCGTTGTTAAAAGCTTCAACTAGCTTGTGATAGTTCGTTGCTCCACAAGGTTGCAAAAGGTCAATCATATATAGTAATTTAATTGTACATATTGTGGAGAATTAATCCTACATTTATAGTGTTGAAGAGGGAAGGCTGACCAGATCTCTTGGAGGGAAAATTTTGAATATAAAATTTAACATTGGAGCCAAAAACCCAAATGATTTTAGGACCAATAATAATTTATTTTTGAATACTTTTGCCTTTAATAATTTTTTATTTTGACCTCAAAATTTTAAATTAAATTCTTCATAAAAAATTTCTTCTCAACCTTATGAATTGAGCAATTTTCTCGCCAATGATGAGTTTCCACATCATCCAATTTTGGGGACTTTGACCACATGAAGGGGGCACTAAACTTTAATCGAGCATATCTCTGCAATCGAGAAGAACCACGAGGAATGCCATATATCATTGGAATTGACACGATGAGGAACATCAAATGAAGACAATAATGAAAGAAAATATATTGACCTTCATACTCAAAAATTTTAACAAGTGTGGGGCATCTAGGGCTTCATATCATGTGGAGTTTCTAATCAAATGAAAATTGAACTAATATTAAGAGAATTCAAGGACCAATGTTGGCATCAATAACACCATTCAACAAAAAAATCCAAACATAATTAAAATAGTATAAATAAATAGGAGAAAAACATTACAATTGGGAAAAACCATGGGAAAGGATCACCAATTTTTATTTGGTAGCAAAAATACATCTACAAGCTTCAACTCAACTCAATCATTTTCATGTCCGTATATATTCGAAAATGCATCTGCAAGCTTCAGCTCATCTCAATCATAGTCCTGTGTGTGTGTATAATATCTTAGAAGAAGGTAGACAAATACCCTAGGCACAATAACATGGGCTAACAAAAACCAAGGACCCAAAATCACCACTCTAGATTAAAGTCATTTAATTCATTTCCCAAATCAATATTAACATTTCTAACATTTCTAAAGTATATATATGTAATATTCCCTTTTCTTGATATGGTCAAAGTGGATGGAATTTTCCCATGGTATTTACTGTGATATTTTCCCATGGTATTGATATCTTCCTTTGTTTTTCAAGGGAAAACAAAAAAATAAGGCTTCTAGAGAGTCCATCAAACCTATAAAAGGGCATAGGAGCTAGGTCTTTGGGGCATCTTGAATTGTCTATCTATTTTGTATTTGTTGAGAACTTGGCGAGGCTAGTTCTAGTTTGATCTTAGGGATGAAAACTTTGTGGGTGTCATCTCTCTCGTGGGTCCATATAGGGTTCTAGTTTGATCCTAGGGATGAAAACCTCATGGGTGTAATCTATCTCGTGGATCCATATAGGGTTCACGACCGTGATTCAATGTTCAGTTGGTCAAGTCTTTGTTGAGCAGCCATCTTGGCATATAGTGTCCTATAATTATTTATTAAATAAAGTGGCTGCGATTTCTTGTTTAATCCTGTATTCCATATTTTCGAAAATTGATTTTTCAGTTGTTTTAATTTTAAATGCATGAATTATAACAAGATGTAATAATTATTATTAGCTGAAACATTTTGGTGAACCAAATCCATTCAAAATTTTCTTGTTGGGAATCTTACAGTGGTATTCAAGATTTTCATCCTGCCCACATGAGATTTATTCTAACCCTAGCCGACATTTACATCTTCAAGGATATTTAATATAACCCTAGCTATTTTATTTTGGAAAGTTACTATCAGTTCGAGGAACGTATATAGATCTATATTAGAGCAGATCTAGATCTGTATTGGAACAAGGGTTTATTTTTGCGTCTATTGTTTTTGGTTTGAGATTGTTATTTCTAGATTATTGGTTTTGGGTTTCTTTGTAGGATTCTTAATCATGGTTATAGAAGGGTTTCTTTTTGCGTCTATTATTTTTGGTTTGAGATTTTTGTTTCTAAATTGTTGGTTTTGGGTTTCTTTGTAGGATTCTTAATCACGGTTGGACATGGCTAGGTTGAAGTGATGAGGAGGCCAAAAACCATGCATAGATGCTATTAAACAGAAAGCACCGTAATCACATGAGTGGTCTAGTTTCCCTGAAGTATCATGATCGTTGCTAAGCGCCCTGGAGACCGAAGTATAAGGGTGACTGTAGGTGACATGTGTGGTGGTCGTCCGAGTCATGGGGGCCATTGACTAGGAAGCTAAAAGGCTGAAAGGCCATTACATGGAGTTTGGAAGATTGTAAAGCTACCTCACGACATTTACAGAAAGGGGATTACATGGTATTAGAGATCAGGAGCGCGAGAGTTGTTGATATATGAGCCATTCGGCCAGGGGTGCCAAATGTTTTAATAGATGATTTTATTTTTGGCATTTCAATACGAATCACAAGGGATCTTACATCTATATGCATCAAATATTGCACTGCAATTTCCAGATCCAATTTTTTTGTGACAGTGCCAAGGGAAGGAGTCTAATCAACTTCTAGGAGGGATGAATATATTGTTTTCACCATCACTAGGAGAGCTAAGCTATTTATTGTAAATGTGTTAGAAAACCTGCGCAGATGAATCTAGCTAGTAAAAGTTGAACACACAACTTTGCAGAGCAAAAACACTAAAAGAAAATTGAAAGAAGAAAAGAATGATTCATTAGAAAATATGTTAAAATGCTCATGATATAGAAATACTTGGTGAAGATCCCAAGGTAATGCACTATAGTGGTGATCAATGAGAAGACTCAACACCTACAACAAGTTCTGGAGATAACTAGTCAGTTACGGAGTTAAAGAAGGAGAAAATCAAGGAGTAAATCATGCAAAAGGAGTCTTGCATGCAATCCCATGCTCTAACTAAGAGTCCGCATATAGATGTGTAGTAGTTGCATGTAGTCGCATGCTCTAACTAAGAGTCCGCATGTAGGTGTGTAGTAGTTCCAACAACCCCCCTGAACACCACTATGGGGAAAAATAGAAAATGGGCCCTGACAACTAAGGCCAATGGTCACCCAACATACAATGAAACTTATATTAAAATTGAGGAAAGAGGGAAAAGCTCACAGGAAAAGCCCCCCCTCAAAATACAATGTAATGAAAAGAAAAGAGGAAGAAAATACAGTTGCTAAGCAACTGTGTCCTTCACTCCAAGATGATCACGCAGAGAGCGGAACTTCTGCTCAGTGAATGTCTTGGTGAAGATGTCTGCAGTCTGTTCTGCTGAGGGACATAACTGCAAATCAATGATCCGATCATGTACTAAGTCTCTGATGTAGTGCATATGGATCTCTATGTGCTTCGTCCATTGCCGCTATACTGGATCCCTGCAAAATTTGAGAGTGCTTTGGTTGTCACACCAGATGACAATGGGCTGGTGGAACTGAATGCCCAACTCAGTGAGGAAGTACTGTAGCCACAAAGCCTGAATGGTGATGTTGACTACTCCTGTGTACTCAGCCTCATATGAAGAGAGAGCAATAGCAGCCTGCTTCTTTCTCGACCAACAGATAGGGCCAGATCCTAGACTGAGTGAATATCTGGAGGTGGACTTGCGATCAATGTTGTCTCCCGCCCAATCAGAATCTGTGAAGCCAAGGAGATTCAATGCAGTGCCTGCTGCATAGTGAATCCCGAAGGTGATGGTGCCCTGCACATATTGGAGGATGCACTTGGCAACATTCCAGTGTAGCTCATGCGGCTCCTTCATGTATCTGGAAACTGCCCCTACTACATATGAGAGATCTGGTCTGGAGTGGGTGAGGTACAATAAGCTCCCCACTAGCTGTTGGTAGAGAGTGCTGTCAACTAATGGAGTGTCACCTCCATCCTCAAGGTGGATCCCAGACAGAAAAGGAGTCGGTGCTGGATTGCAGTCAGTCATGCGAAATCTCTCGAGGAGATCCCGTGCATACTTAGCATGAAAGAGTTTGATGCCTGTGGCATCCTGGCTAATCTCAAGCCCAAGAAAGAAGTGTAATGGACCCATGTCTGTCATCAAGAACCTATCATGGAAGGCCCTCTTGATTGTGACAATGACTGAAGTCGAGCTGCCAGTGATTAGGAGATCATCTACATACAAAACTAAGATAAGAAGAGAATCATGTGTCCTAAGCATGTAAACATTTGGATCAGACTTACATCTTTCAAAGTTTTGTGATAAGAGAAAAGAATCCATCTTCGCGTACCAAGCTCTCGGGGCTTGCTTAAGGCCGTAGAGAGATTTCTTCAGTCTGTAGATGAAAGATGAATCCTGAATGAAACCATGTCACTGCTCCATGTAGATCTCCTCAGATAGGTCTCCATGAAGAAAGGCATTATTCACATCCATCTGATGTACTTCCCACCGCTAGGCAGTCGTAATGGCAAGTGTAAGGCATATGGAATCCATCTTTGCTACTGGAGCAAAGGTCTCATCATAATCAATGCCATGCACTTGTTGGAAGCCTTTAGCTACTAGCCTCGCTTTCTGTCTGGTGATTTTCCCATCTGCAGCACTCTTGGTCCTGTAGACCCATTTGCATCAGACAAGTTTCCTTCCTGAAGGAAGGGGGACTAGATCCCAAGTTTGGTTCTCGAGGAGGGAGTTATACTCCTCCTCCATGGCAGACTCCCAAGATGGATGCCCAACAGCCTCAACATAAGACTGCGGATCAGAAAACTGAAGCAAATGACAATGCCAGGAGGGCGATGGTTCAGTGGCAATGAGGACAAGAGGAGGCTCAATAAAATCTGAGCTAGTCCTCTGTAGATCAGAATTATCCTGCACAAGACCATTTCTAGCAGTTGGTTGGTCTTGTGCATATATCTCATGTAAGCTCCTTGTTCTTTGATTTATGACAGGGGAATATGATTCACTGTTGGAAGCCCGATCTGGGGTTGGATGTGTATCATCATTTTCATGCACTAGATTTGTATCTGAAGACTCTATCTCTGCATCTGCATGCTCTTCCTCAGCATTTGCATGATCTGTATCTACATCTGAGTACACTGAGTCATCATCTCGGACATGAGGTAGATAAAAAGTGTCTGCATGCGGCAACTGAGGTGCATGTAAGAGACTTTCCTCAAATCTGACACTTCGCTCAATGATGAGCTTGTTCGTAGAGGGAATGAAGAGTCGATATCCCTTCACACCATCAGGATATCCAATAAGGATGCACTCAATGCTCTGTGGATCAAGAGCTTTCCTCTTTTCAAAGGGGATCCGGGCCCATGCTTGAGAGCCGAAAACATGGAGGTGCGTGATCTCTGGTTTAGTGCCGCTCCAAGCCTCAAAGGGGATCTGATCCTTGATAGACCTATGAGGAGATCTGTTTTGGATGTAGTTAGCACAATTAAGTGCTTCGGCCCAGAGCTTATGAGGCAATGACTTAGCATGTAGCATGCAGGAAGCCATCTCTTTGAGAGATCGGTTCTTTCTCTCAGCAACTCCGTTTTGTTGCGGAGTGTATGGAACTGTGTACTGCAACTGTATGTCGGACTGAAGGCAAAGGTTCCGAAGTGTTGTGTTAACATATTCCTCCCCCCATTGTTTGTACGGAGGGCTTTGATCTTTCTCTTTGACTGTGTCTCAACTAGTGCTTTGAAATCTTCAAAGTGCTCAAAAACTTCAGATTTGTTCCTGAGAAGATACACCCAAGTATACCGTGCAAAATCATCAATAAATGTAAGCACATACCTTGCTTTGTTGATGGAAGGATGAGGAAAGGGCCCCATGAGATCACTACGGATCAGATCTAGAGGAGAGGATGCTATGTGAGTCTTGCTAGTGTCAAACTTTTCTCTCGAATGTTTGCCAAGAACACACCCTTCACAAACTCCTTCGGAGAAACTGATATTTGGAAAGCCTTCCACCATCTCATTCTTGCTTAGCTGCTGCATATACCTGTAATTTAAGTGACCAAACCTTTCGTGCCAAAGCCTACTACTATCACCAACATGTGTAAGAAATAAGGAGGATTCAGATTCAATAAATTCAGAAAATGTATATAGTCTGGCTCCATTGTTTACCTCACCAGTTGCAATTTTGGCACTGCTATGTAGATCATATATGCTTACTGCATCTGGAGTGAATTCCACTCTCTTTCCAGTGCCAGAACGAGTGATCTGATAAACTGAAAGCAAGTTTACCGAAAGTTTTGGAACATGAAGCACATCTTCAAAGCTTCTATGTAAAAGTTCCACTCTACCTTTTCCGGTGACCTCAGTAGGTGAGTCGTCTCCCATGAGGATGGGAGGTCCTTTGCATGCATCCAAAGAGGAATAGACTTCCTTTGCAACAGCCATATGATGTGATGCACCAGAATCTATAATCCATGCATCAGGAGAAGAATTAATTGCAACTAAAGTGTGAAAATTATTACCTCTCCCGTGTGGCGGATCCTCAGTTTTCTTCTTGGCGCCCTGAGGGATGTGATCCCCAAGGTTGTGCTTCTGAATGATTTCTGCCATTTGGTCAATTTATTTCTTCATGCAAGAGGATTCTGGATGGAATCCTCTTTGACAGTAGGTGCATCTGTTTCCTTTCTTCCCTTTCTCATTTCTCGAGTTGGAGGAGTCATTGAAGGGCTTGGTGTACCCTTCCTTCTTTTGATGGGAATGCGCTTTTCTCTTCTCTTTTTGCTGCTGAGTTTTTTGACTTGAATTAGATCTATGATATTTATTGTGGCTGCTATCATGCACAATAAGTGCATGCGCTTTTGGAGGTTTGATTTTACCCATGCCAATGAGTTTATCTTGCTAAAAAATAAGGGACTCCATAAATTCTTTGAGAGAAGGCATAGTGTAGGATTTATCTGTTGCGAGCCTTAATGAATGAAATGTAGACACAAAGACGGAGTATTTCAGTCCGAGCTTTGACATAATAGAGAGAATTTGGTGACTCTCCTCCTTGAATTTGTCAATTCCACAACCCTTGAGTTGCAGCAATAGATCATTATATTTGGTGAAGAAGTCTTGAATTCTATCATAGTTTCGTGGATCCAATGATAGCAGCTCCACTTCGAGCATATGTTATTTCATCTCATCCTGTTTCCCGTAGAGATCTTCAACCTTTTTCCAAATCTCATTAGGAGTATTGCAGGCAGATAGATGAAACTGCAACTCTGGAGAGATGCACATGCACATGGATCCGTGGGCCTCATCCATACGGTTGAGGTACTTGGATTTCTTTATGGCTGAAGTGGGTTCCACTTCTGTAGCCATGGTAATCCTGTACAACCCTTTTTGACGAAGGTATCGAGCCATTACGTCCTTCCATTCATGATAGTTGTACGGTGTTAGGATTGATGCTTTGGGAAACTCGATTTTTCTGTCAATCTTTGATCTTTGAGCTGTAATACCTGCAAAATAAAGTACTAGTGCGCCTTTTATCTAGCAACCTGTGGGCTTTGATACCATGTGGAGGTTTGCCGTTACACCAAAATCCGCAGATGCTGGTAAACATTACAACCGAGTAACTAGGATCTCCAGGATGGAAATTACGAATTCTATAGAGGTGCGGTGATTCTTCCAACACCCCCCAGAAACGTAACTTGGGGGAATCGAACCTGGGTCTAAACTCTGATACCATGTAAATGTGTTAGAAAACCTGCACAGATGAATCTAGCTAGTAAATGTTGAACACACAGCTTTGCAGAGCAAAAAAACTAAAAGAAAATCGAAAAAAGAAAATAATGATTCATTATAAAATATGTTACAATGCTCATGATATAGCATTACTGGGTGAAGATCCCAAGGTAATGCACTATAGTGGTGATTGATGAGAAGACTCAACACCTACAACAAGTTCCGGAGATAACTAGTCAGTTGCGGAGTTAAAAAAGGAGAAAATCATGCAAAATGAATCCTGCATTCAATCCCATGCTCTAACTAAGAGTCCGCATGTAGATGTGTAGTAGTTGCATGTAGTCACATGCTCTAACTAAGAGTCCACATGTAGGTGTGTAGTAGTTCCAACAAGCGTAGTATTCAAAATTTAAAAAAATATAGGAATCTGTTGTAGATTCATCCCGGGAAAAAGAAGGAAGTCAAACTTTGTAGCCTTAATGGCCATCTTGATTGTAGAAAATTGGGACGTATAAGAGTTAAAAAAGAAATTAGCTCTTATTAATCAGAGTTAAAAATCTTTATTAGGAAACCTACGATAAAAGTATCTGTTTCTAATTTCTACTGCCCATAAGAAAAGAGAGAGAAAAAGGAATGTAAAGAATTGAATCCTGTGCCTGTTCGATAATTCCCTGGAAATTTCTGGCGAACCACTCAGACATCGGATGGCCATTTCATTCGATGTTCCTCTTCTTCTTCCGTTCTCTTTTGTTTCGTTTTTCACTTAAAACCTATATTTCTTCATAAGAATATGCGTACTACTACGAGTGGGAACATTCATGGCAATATGATTTATAGGATTCAGGATTGAATTTGGTATAAACGTTCTGATCTTGATAAAGATGAAAGGGTGATAAATATATTAAAACCCTATATTTCTTCATAAGAATATGTGTACTACTACGAGTGGGAACATTCATGGCAATATGATTTATAGGATTCAGGATTGAATTTGGTACAAACGTTCTGATCTTGATAAAGATGAAAGGGTGATAAATATATTAAATAAAGATGATTGGGTGAGAAATATATTAAACAAAACTTTCAAGATGGTTAAGAAGGGACTCAACTACTGACGTGTCACAGAAGCTGGCACATTTCATGAGTTTCTTTATAATTAATAGGCTGAATCCAGTTGGAAATAGTTAATTCCTACTTGTCTATGGTTGTAATTTCCTAAGTGAGGAGTTTGTTCCTACATTATAGGGATTTAGTTTCTCCTAGATTAGTGTGTGGTTGAGTGAATCTCTCAACCACACTACTGTACGTCTAAGATAGCATTTCTATCTTGAGACTATTAATTGTATAAATATCTTGTAATCTCCTCATTCATTAATCAATAGAATATATTATTTGATTGAGCTAATTTTATCTTGGTATCAGAGCCTGAGGGCCTAGCCCCTCGTGGGCTGGGCTGCTCCTGGCTGAAGAGAATAAAGGTTTGGTTTTTGAATACTTGTTTTTCCATCTTCTGCTGTCCATTAGCTAGGGAAGCGCAGAAGCACGAAAAGGATGCCACCTCTATAAAGCTCGCAGAAGACCGCTTCTATAATCGGTTTCCCTGCGTCATAATTACTGCCAAGGGCCAGTCAAATTGTCTTTTGGAAGAGTTGAAATACACAGAGTATCAGAAGAAGCGGTGCAGGGTGTTGTTATGTCTATTGAACGTCTTTTATGCGACGCCATTTCCAGAAGTAAGGAATACCATCCTGACTTTTTCGTTACCTACTTCTATAAATCTCTTGTAGAGCCTTTCTCGGCTATAAACAGAATTTGCTTTCAAAAGTTTGCTGGAGAAATATGTTCGGGTGTTAGAGAAGTCAGTAAGTCATATTTCTGTGTGAGGACCAGAGCGATATGCGATCAGATGTCGGGAGCGGGATCGGGGTCATCGATCGAAAAATTGTGTCATGATATGAATAGTCTGTCTGCTCAGTTTTCCATTAAGATGGATATTTCGGAATCTGTTATTTGTTCATACTGGGACTTTTCTGCCTATAAAACCATGCTGCTTTCGTGCTGGATCAGATCAGAGATCATTGCCTCTCACAGTTATGAGGACCTGTTGAGAAACCCTCTGGCTGTAAGGGCGGGTTTAAAGGCCCTTCTGCCGATTTTCTCGGTTGGAAAGAACCGCGCCGAGTCCGTGGAGGCGGGGGCCATTGAAGGATTGGTGGATGATCATAGGGCAATCACAGTGGAACACGGTTGAGATTGAGTCGATTTTGTTCAAGCTTGGTTCCAGGAAGAGTCTGAGGTGTTATGTTCTGTGTGTTGGTGTCCTGTTGATAGTTCTGATGTTGTTGGTCAAGATTGGTTCTGTTGGATTGCTCAATCCCAGACCTTGACAGGCCATTCCACAATATTTGTCCTTGAAGACAGTTGGAGGCTCAGGGCTAAATCTTGCGTTGACAGAGGAGACTCAACCTCCTACAGATATTGATGGATCATCTAATATATCAGAGGATTATCACTTGATAGACAATCTGTGGGCGAAGCCCTGATAGTAGAGAGTTTGTCAAATGCATTGATCGTCCATGGCATCACAAAACCAGGTGAGCGACATAACGGTTATATACTTTTCAAGGCCAACGGAGGATTGAATCAGATGCGTACAGGAATTTGTGATATGGACGCCATTGCAAGGATTATGAATGCCGTACTTGTTATACCGACTTTGGACAACAGTTCATTTTGGACTGATCCAAGCAAATTGCAAAGACACAAAGCATTAGAAGATTTTTGTCGTTGAGAAGAGTAAGAAGAGATGGCGGATGAAAACGTTTTTGCTGTTCACTCTACAGAGGAATGGCGCTCCAAGCTGCAGGAGGGCATCGATAGTAAACGTTTTGTGGTGGTAGATTTCACTGCGACCTGGTGTGGACCTTATCGATTCATCAGTCCAGTGTTGAGCTGTCAAAGAAGTTCCCAGAAATATTGTTCTTGAAGGTTGATGTGGACGAATTGAAGGACGTCGCTAATGAGTGGCAGTCCTCCGGAGCTACTATTGATACGCTCGTGGGCGCAAATAAGGAGGAACTGGAAAGGAAAGTTGCATCCCTTGCTACTGAAACAGCCGCTGCCGTTGCTAGGCCTGCCTCCAGGGGCGCCATTGGTGGGCATGATCCAAGCCTGTGCGCATTTGGCAGGTATGCAACTAGGTTCGTCGATGGATGGTTACATGATTCAGAGATTGTTAGAGTCGGATGTTTTTGTGGAGAATTCCCTTGTTGTTGTGTATGTAAAGTTTGGGTACATAGAGATTGCCCGACAATTGTTCAGCAGAATGCCCAGAAGGAATGTTGTTTCTTGGAATGCTCTAATATTTGTATATGCACAGAATGGACAAGGTAACAAACTGCCTACCCTTTTTCGTTAAATGCAACTGGCAAATATGATGCCCAAGTTCCAACTCAGTCACTGTGGCTAGCACCCTACCAGCTTGTGCCTCATTGGCAGCTCTGCAACTCGGTATATCAATCCATGGTTATGTTATCACAAATGGATTTGAATTAGATGTTTTTGTGGGCACTGCCCCCATTGATGTCTATTGATTTTGATTTTCTTCCCCCTGCTAATCGTCTATTTCCATGGCGGAAGTTTCTTCCTCCTTCTCTGCCCGATTTTCGCAACTTTACTCACAAGTTGACTGAGCGCAATCGTTCTCTCCAAGGCTTACACATTGTCTCCGTGAACGCGTGTGGGCCTCTGCACAACATAAACTCCGGCTTTTCTTCTGTGTCTTTTCTCTCCGCTTTCAGTGATACGGACGAACCTTCACGCGCTGTAACCAGAGATCAATGTGACTCTTATAAATGCGTTGCCCACCTTCTCTGCAGTTACAATACAATTTCCTCCATTACTCTCAACTGCAGCAAAATATCGACAGGCAATCAATATTCGTAATGGGCAATTACATTTCCTGCGCTTCAGAATCAGTTCCTTCCAATACTGTGAAAGTCGTAAGATAGAATGGCACCCAAGCGCATGTGGGACCAGGGAAACCGAATGTAACTGTGGTTGCGCTCATGGTGATTTGGTTCATATATTCCTGTTTGTTAGTGATGCTGTTGTTGCTGATGGGAAAATTGGATAGTCTTTTGCTGTTCGCTTTGATGCTGATTTTAGCTGATTGGGATAGCCTTCTGTTGCTGCTATGTTTGGGAAATAATCATTTTTTGGCATAGGTAGAGAAATTAAATTTGAAGAGTTTATGTTGTATTGTCTTGGAAGCATGTTTAAATATTATTGGCCTTATTGAGCCTAGCTAACTCAATGCAGGCAAAGTTATTTTGTTAGAATTTGCAACTCTAACGAATGACAGGTTAGCATGAAGTTCCAAGAAGATATTTGACAGAGATGCCCAAGATGTGAACTTGGGATAAAGGAGCAGCAACAATGTTGATGGTGGACAACAAAATAGATTTTTTTTTTTTTTAGTGTGGTTTGTGGGATAAACTCCCTAACATATTATTGTAATAGTAATTGTATGTACTAGAAACTTCAAATGTTGAATGTAAGTCTTGCTAAGGCATTTGAAAGTTCGTGGTGATCTCAAAACCACTTTGTAATGGTTTGTGGTCAGCCTGAAACCATGTATAGAGCCTTAGTGGCTACAGAAGTTGCCCGATGGTGGCGAAGTGAGATCCTTGATCGCTCGGTGGTAGCAGATCAGATCTGCCCGGTGGTGGCAAAGTGAGATCCTTGATCGCTCGGTGATAGCAGATCGGATCTGCTCGGTGGTGGCAAAGTGAGATCCTTGATCGCTCGGTGGTAGCAGATCGGATATGCCCGGTGGTGGCGAAGTAAGATCCTTGATCGCTCGGTGGTAGCAGATCGGATCTGCCCGGTGGTGGCGAGTGTACACAGGAGCTTTATGCTCGTAGGAGCAGGTGGGCTGCAGTAACACCTGGCTCGGACTCAGATGATTTTTCTGAGCAGAAGGGGATTGGTGTGTTGTTCGCACTGACAGCAGCGCCAGGAAGGCCAACTGGAGCATCTGTTAGGCCATTAACCGTGCCAATGGCGCGGGTTTATCATTCAGGATCGCGCCAATTCACCTTCAAGTGGATCTGCAGGAGAGGCAGATCGGATTAATTCTTCGGTTGTATTGGAAACGCCAAATTTGCAGATTGTAGATCTGTCCGAAGACGGAAAACTGTGTTTTTTGGAGGGTTTGTACATGCAATTCGTGTGATGATGGTGGATTTGACTATCATGACAAGTAGTCATTAAGGGGGGGAGTTGGAAATAGTTAATTCCTACTTGTCTATGGTTGTAATTTCCTAAGTGAGGAGTTTGTTCCTACATTATAGGGATTTAGTTTCTCCTAGATTAGTGTGTGGTTGAGTGAATCTCTCAACCACACTACTGTACGTCTAAGATAGCATTTCTATCTTGATACTATTAATTGTATAAATATCTTGTAATCTCCTCATTCATTAATCAATAGAATATATTATTTGATTGAGCTAATTTTATCTAATTCTACTGTATAAAAATATTCAGCCAGCCACTTGAAAAACCTAACGTATCTTTCAGTGTCACGAAACCTTCACAGTCCATAATTTTAGCCATTTTTTTATTATTAAACTTTGAAATATTTTAAGAAGAGAATCAATCACAAAGTGTTGATATGTGACAGAAAAATATTCAAAGGATTTGAACCGATCATCAGATAATGATGAAACCCTACTAACGAACTAACTTTTCTTATCAAACATCTTAAATCCTAGTCACAGGAACATTTGAGGAGGACTAGAATTTGTATTCGGCCACTAAAAAACTAACGAATCTTCTAGTATTACGAAACCGTCAGAGCCCACACTTTTGGTCGCCTTTTTCGTTAAAGAATAGGTTTCAGCAACGACAACGCCTGTCTTCCAGGAAAATCTTGAGAGGGAATTGGTATAACCCGTATTGTTGTATGCCACTTGACACGTATAAAATTAGGCAGTTACAGAGAGCTGTTGTTCTGGTCACTATTTTAGGTTTAGTGTTGGTCACATTCTGGCCACTCTAAGCAACGTAAGGGAATAGAGTAAGCATTTTGTAATTAATTTTATGCAAGATGTTCTCCTTGGCAGTAATGATATCAACCTGCTAAAGCAAAATAGCCCTTAAGACTCTCTTATGTTGCTGTCTGCTGTGAAACTTGAGAGAGGAGGTAAAGAAAAATATAATTTAGAGCAAATGTGCTGACCGGATTTAATCAACAGGAGAAAGGTTAAAGATTTTTTTAGCTGGCATCTTTGTTGTGTTGACTTTACTAAATGTTGTGGAGAAAGGTATATGTTGATTGACTTTACTAAATGTTGTGAAGAAAGGTATATGTTGACTTGACTTAAGTTTGAGGGGAGAGGTCAAAAATAACATGCCTCTTTGTTTATGCATCGAGTTGACGTAAGGTTGAGGGAAGAGGTGACGTGAGGTTGAGGGAAGAGGTGAAAAAGAACATGCTTCTTTTTTTATGTGGTGAGATGACATAAGGTTGAGGAGAGAGGTAAAAGACAATCTAGATCATATGTTTTTAGGTATAAAAAGCTAAACGTATTTTTAGTCCTTGCCTTTCGGGCTGGCAGGGACTATAGTAATCGATTTTGTTAGTTAGCATTACTTTGACACGATTACCGATCAATAAATTTGAGGTTAAAGTAAAGTTTCTGGCAAGCTCATGTCAACCAATACAATATTTTATGTTTTTAACCAATCAACGCAATCTTCGTCTTATTTGGCCTCAAACCGAGGTATACTAGCTGAAAAGTTAGGAAAAAGTTGGGAAATGTACAAGTAGTTAGACCAAGTTGACACATTCACGTAGTAATGCTAAGTCTTTGCATTAGTATTAATTTTCTAGCATTTAATGTTAAAGTATATCACTGAACTAGAACTAGTTTATATAGTTTATAAGTGGCTGAAGTTGCCACTTGCATGCTTCAGTGTCTGCATGTTGCATGCTTCGTGTCTGCATGTTCTGATTCGGTGTCTGCATGTCTCTTAGTATTTAAGCTGGCTTATCTGGCTTCTGAAGAGTGAAGGCTGGCTTCTGAAGAGTGAAGGCGAAGTGAAGGCGAAGTGAGGCGAAGTGCACCTGATCTGCCAGCTCCAACACAGCACCAACACAGCACAACACAACACAGCACGTCCAACTTCCAGTTAGCCCAGCGACAGCAGCAGGTCCAACTTCCAGTTAGCCCAGCAACAGCAACGGCATCTGCAATAATAAACCCCCAGCAACAGCAGCGGCATCTGCAATAATAAACCAGTAGAGCAATTTAACGCGACTATTGTATGATAATTAATGACTATTATGGTCTTGGCATGCAGTGGATGTGATTTTCCTTGTTTGAGTCTTAAAGCTATGCTCTTAGTTTTTCCAGGAATTCATGTATTATATCCGCATAAGGATTTTCTCAGACATACTGGGTTCTATTGTTATAATGTTTTCTATTATTATAACATTTTTTAGTAGCGAAAGAAATTGTTGAAATTGCTGTCTCTTATTTTCTGCTATGATATGTAACATTTCTTCTAAATCTATGTATTTAAGAATTTCATTATGCCTAGGTTCTCGCCATTGTCTTCTTTTAAATTAAGAGTATACATCGTTCACTTAAAAAAAAAAAAAAATCAGAAATTTATAATTAATATCTATATTCATCTGAAGCACATGATTTTTATTTTTTTCCATAATCTACCTTTTCATATTTTCTATAGTTTCTTCTTACTATTGCAGCATTAAGTTTCTTTTTTATATTTACCTATAGATCTGCAACCTATTTCTGCATTGAAATAATTTTAAAATAAAGAGCAGAGTAGACTGACCACTGTCGTTGCGCAGAGTCCATGCAGGGGCTCACCGTTATTTCCCATCAAAATTCAACCGAGCTCACCGCCTCTGTCGAATCTTCGTGAAAATCCCCCAAAATTGGGAAATTTCGCATCGGAATTCAATTCCTCGCCCTTCTCTCCATTATTGTTCACAGCAGGTCCCAGATCGAAACCCCAGCGGCGCCTGCGCCACTGCTTTTCTTCCCAATTACCCCTCTGCCTCTCACCACAATCGGGATCCATCCGTTCTTTGAATAAGCAAACCTCACCAGGGCCTCTGGTAAACCGGTCTTTCTAGCAATATATTCTCTTCTGGCAGAGAGCTCAGCATAGACACTCTTAAACTTGTCAAGCCCGCTGGAAGAATAAGGGTTCGACCTTTTCCCATGTCTTTGCCGAGAACATGCCTTTGACGAGACAGCGATTTCTTCTGCTTCGCCTTCCACCAATATCTTTCTACAACGCATTGATCTTTTCTCTGTTACATACACACTGTATATACACCCAGATATTGATCGTTCCTGTAACAAAAAATTCGAAAACCCAACTCAAAAAACTACTGAATTCCCCTGTTCCGAGCCTTAATCGGCATTTGAAAGCTTCTGCAGCCCGCAATGTTTTCGTTCATGCCAGAATTGGATTTATTCCTAAGCACATCCTCAATTCCATGATTGCAACGCTTGAATTTATCCTTCAGGGCATGTTGTGACATCTTCCCTTCGCTCCAGGTCGCAGGCGGAACCGACGACGGGGGAGCATTCGATGCCACAACACGGTTGTCCTGCGCCACGTTTCGCTCATGCATTATGCTAAAAATACTCTAAATATATTATTGGTGTGAGTGCAGTTGTCCTGCGCCACGTTTCGCTCATGCGTTATGCTAAAGATACTCTAAATATATTATTGGTGCGAGTGATTTATATGTTATTTTTTCATTTCTTAATCGTTAACGTCTTCAATCACTAATAGTGATGTCTTTGTTGGTGAATCGAAAGCTGAATCGTTTATTATGGATTATGTGTTTTTAGTGAAGTTAACTTTTGATTTTGCTGTATGTCTAGTTGGACATAAGACACAATTTGACTTTGCTTTATATCAACGAAATTTAGAAATCTACCACCACCATAAACTTGAATTTAAACAGTTTAAAAGCGTGTGATGTAACGCATTAACACACGCATCACTGATAACTACATATGTGAGAATATTATTGCGTAAAGAAATTGGATTGAGAGGATATAGACTGAAAACCCGTGATCCGAGTGCTCACTACCCACCCATCTTTGTTGGACCAATTTGTTTTTCCCCTAAGAAGAGGACAAATTCAAATATTTGACATCTCCTATGAACATAAGTCTTATATAAGGTTACTGACTACACAATTACAATAAACTGGTGCAGAATGGCATGGAATGTTAATATTCTTAATTTTTTACGAAGAAAAATAACTTTGGGAAATTGCATATTCAAGTCGAATAAATGTGAACACTGATAATGTAGAAAACGCTGCTTTGGCTAACAATAGACCGGACGTCTCACCTCAGTTGAGAATGAAAAAGAATGGCCACAAAATATTGACGTTATAAGATTATTATGTAGTATATAATAACTCATAAAATATAATTTGGATTAATTTTATAATGTGATATATAAATTCCATATTAAGTAAATTCCAATATATTATATTGGAGGCTTTTATGGTCGATCCTAAAGACCTTCTTAAATACGATTTCTAACCTATATGAAAAGTCGAGCAATTAATTTTACTCATAGAACATGAAATAAACATAAAATTTTACTCATATGACATGAAATAAACGTTTCAAGTTACAGTCAGAACAAAAGTCGGAGAACTTTAAGTTTTTGGAACTTTATCTTTTCTCAAAGTGGCATTAATTTGTCTTTTTAATAGACTTAATCGAGACTGCAAATAGTTATTTTCTCGTCGCCCAATGTAACAATTCCTTTTCTCCACCTGATAGGGTTGTTTTATATCTTGAGAAGTATAAATGTGTTTTGATAGTTTTCTGTAAGGGCAGCTACTGCGGCCATTTGTTGTTGCCTTATACTGTCCTACATACATGAATGTTTCATAGTGCTGAAATGTTGTAGATTCTTTGAATATTTCAAGTGCTAAACCGTTGTAGTTTTTTTGGAACATTTCAAGTGTTAAACTGTCCTAGATTCTTTTGGCAAAGGCAACGGGCGCCAAAGTCTTTGACGTCTCCAATCTATTGCTAATTGGTCGTTCCTGAGTATGTTTTGTTGGGAGTTGCAGACGTGTTTACGACTATTGCCATGTTGGAATTATTTTATGATCAGTCGCCTGGAGACATGCAGAGCTTGGGCACCGCGCTTTTCCCCAGCAGCTTGGGAATAGGCAACTTTATCAACAATTTTTTGCTCACAACTGTGGCTAACATAACAGGACGAGGAGGGCACAAAAGCTGGATTCTTAACAATCTGAATGACTCCCATCTTGATTACTACTATGCTTTCATTGCCATCCTCTGTTTCCTCAACATGATCTTCTTCTTGGTCATTGCAAAATTTTATGTTTACAAGAAGGAAGACAACAGAACTGTTCCCTTCGATCAGTCGTCCCACCTAGCATTTATGCCTCTGTTGCTTCAATAATTTGAAAGAGTTTGAAACTTGCGCTTTGTATAGCATAGAAACTGATGCTCTAGCTCTTTAATCTAAGGCACTTTCACGAATGCATGTTTCTAACAACAGCATATGGCAGGGACTAGCTGCCCCGCAGCCCGCCTTATTATGTTTATTAATTTGATTTTTCAACTTTGTAAGTTTAGTATGTTTTTTTTAGTTTCTTAACGTTGTGTTTGATTTTTCAACTTTGTAAGTTTAGTATGTTTTTTTAAGTTTCTTAACTTTGGGTTATAATATAAAATTAATAGTAAAAAAGGAGGGGTTTATATTTATTTTAATTTTATTAGAATTATCATACGATTGTATTTTGGTTTTTTTTTGGATTTCTCCGCAAGTAATAACACTATTATTTTCCAAATCAATAATTTATATATCAATGTTATTAATTGGAATTTTTATTATGAGAACATCATTTAAATTTGGAACTCATGTGTAAACAACATTGGTATATTTTAACTACATTTATTTCAAACTTTTCTGATGCATTGAAATCAACCATATTCATTGTGTTGTGGTTTTGAGCCTTGGAAGATAATACCTTGATTGGTGTGATGTGGTTTATATGATAGGAATAAAGTAATGTGAGCTCATTTATTAAAGTTTTATATTCTAATATTTATTAGAGTTTTATATCGTAAATACTATAAATGTTTATGTTTAAATTCTTAATGCAATGGGAAAAACCAATACTAAATGTGAATGGTTCTAAATGGCACTCTTTAAAGTGGGGTTGTTATCATTTTAATGGTGTGCTTATGTATCTAAAATATTGAATTTTATATATATCCTCTAAAAGAGGCTATTAGAGTTTACTAGAAGTAATAAAGGACTATAATATCACAATAATATCACAAAAGAAGAATGGAAAAAGGTCTTTGTAGATTATTTGATTAGACACGTGTTTTGGAGGTACAATCTTTCTTGCACGTACTTCCTTAAAAAGCATTTAAATGTATTAGTTTTGACCTCTATGTTTATATTAAGTATAAGATATCAATCTTTGGGTAAAGGGGAAGGGGAAGCTTCATGCAAAATACAGACCCATTGTTTCCTTTCGTTATCATTATCCATGAAAGGAGGTCTGTTCATTGAGATGGATTTTTCCATAACTCAAAATTTCATTTCCCACCAGTGCAATGCTCGAAACCAAAGCTCTTTTATTAAATGTGAATGGGTCCCAATGGTACGCAGATTGTAGAGGGGTTGATATGCTTTCATGGTGTGCTTATCTATGTATGTAAAAGCATATATATGTAAAAATAAAAGCAGGAAAATTTAATTGAAAAGTTAAAAAGCAACTATAATATAACCAGTACTGCAATCCCTGCCAATTTGATAGGAGAATGAGGAAATGAAAATTTTTGATAAGATATATACTTATGTTATTCGGCATTTAAAGATAGAAATAAAGAAGGTACCAAAGCAACAACTATAGAAAATAAATCGCAGTGCAAACGCTTGCAAAATTTTGTTCGAACTTTACTCAGGCGTGATGAAATCCTTCGCAGTGCAATCTCTTGCAAAATTTTGTTCGAACTTTACTCAGGCGTGATGAAATCCTTAAATCTATTAGCCGGATGCATCATAGTTTCAAACACAATGTGATTATTCTAACTTGGCTCACAAGAGGAGAATCGGGCTGTTCCTTCCACCTCTGTTATGGCTTCTGCCTCTTCCTCTTTTGTTTCCTCTGCCTTGACCTCTTCCTCTTCCAAAGGACATCTGGGTCTTGAAGGCTTGATCTAGAGATGAGTTTTCATTTCTACTCAACCTCTGCTCATGAGTTATCAGTGATGCATGAAGTTCATCAACTGAAAAGTTTGAGAGATCCTTTGTCTCTTCTATGGTGGTGACAATCACATCAAACTTTGAGGGTAGGACCCTCAATAGTTTCTCCACAATTCTCCTTTCTTCAAGAAATTCTCCATGAGTTCTTATCTGTGTGACCAAACCAATCACATGTGTGAAGAATGAGTCAATGTTATCTAATTACTTCATGCAAAGATTTTCAAAATCTCTCCTCAGCGACTGTAGTTTTGCTGTTTTCACTTTCTCCATGCCTTGATGGGCTGTTTTGAGAGTATGCCATGCTTCTTTGGATGTCTTAGCTACTGCTATCCTTGGAAACAAACTCTGGTCCACTGCTTGATACAAAAATACACGGGCTTTTGAGTCCTTTTTCCTATTGCTCTTCAATAGGTCTTTCTCTACTTGAGTTAATCTGTTAAACTCATTCTCATCTGCTGGTTCTTCAAAACCATCTTCAACAAGTTCCCATAAATCTTCACAAGAAAACAGGGTTTTCATGGTTATAGCCCAATAGTCATAGTTTTTCCCATTGAACTGTGGGAATTGAGGATTAAACAAACCCATGCTAGTGCTTGTGCTAGCCATTCCTTGCATTATTTAACTATGCTTTAAATACAGTCAAGTATTCAAATAACTGGCTGTCTTAAATAGTAACACAAAAAAAAAAATTGAGGAATACCTTGGATTTTTGGCTGAGTCTTCACTCTGCTGGAGAAGTTGCTGCAACAAGAAACCTTCTTTCAGCTTCTTTGACACCTTCAAAGAGCCTGGACTAGCTCTGATACCACTGTTGGTGAATTTTTCTGGTAAAATCCCAAAAACAAACAAATAAACTACAAGAGACAATGCTCTGTTTTGGTCTCCAGGATCTTTGCACAGGGAAGCTTTATAAAATTTCTGAGCAGATAGAGTTTTCCTCACACAAAAAAACTTTGCATTCATTAATAAAAGACTGATACAAAATTCATCCTCTTTCACTCAGAGGGATCCACCAATAACATTTCAACAAAAACATATACTCTGTCTCCTCCTGAGATTTTACACTGCTGTGTGTAAAAATCTCTTTTACATTCACTGCTGTAAAAACAGACTTCAACTACAGAAAATTTACATTCACTGCTGTGTGAAATTACACATAAATTTTCTCACACTGCTGCGTGCTTCTTTTGCATATTCAGAACTTTACATACGCACTGCTATGCCTCTCTTTCAATTTTCAATTACATTCGCTGCGGCGAGTTTTCCCCTTCTGCAAAAACTTACTTAACAAAAACAAACACAGGAGTATATATGGTCTTACTTGCCATACTGCCGTAAAAAAAAAATAAAAAAAAATTAAATGCTTTTACCATCCTTTGCTTGTGCCCATACTCCCGCTGAACAAAATTAAAAACTTCACCAAAACTTACCAACCCACAGTAAATTTCATTTACTGTTTCACTGACAATAACTGGCGGTAAAGAAACTTTTACTTCACATCAAATTTATTTGCTGCAGGCATGTACTTCAACTGTTGAATTTAATTGGATCGCATCGCACAATCACAATTTTCGGGAGGAAAAATGGAACACTGTTATATTGGTGCGATTTGCAATTTGCGATCGGATCGCATCGCACCATCGCAATCGAAGAAATCAAGTGAACAAAATGGAGGCTCCAAGCTTGCATGCGATTTGCGATCTGCGATCTCATTGCATCGCAAGGTAAGAACTGCAGTTGAAATTACAATTTCAACAGGGCAGACCTACGACGTCCTTAGGTTGAAGGAGCAGCGGTCATGATGTTGGTTGACATCTATTTTAGTTCATTAATCATTGCTTTAGATCTATGGTAGAAATTAATTGCAGATATTGAAAAATAAATCTTCCATTTCATAATTTTAAAAATATAATATAATTACTCCAGTTAATACCATGCTCCTTTAACCTGGATTTGTCCATCCCTTAAGAATCCATTCCTCTAATAATGATTTGTCAATACATTAATGCCCAGGTCTGGCAAGACGCCGTTAAACCTCACGTTATTGTGAACCGATAAAAACAGTGAGAATAACTTGACGACATATATCATGGGAATTATGATTTTTCTCTATATTATAAAAATAGACATAAATTTTTTCCAAATATTTTTTTTTGAAATAAATAAAAATTATTCTCTATTTAATAATTTAAAATTAATAATTACTACAGTTAATTCTTCCCTGCTTTAATACTCATTTGTGCATCTCTTAATACTCCGATCTACCAATATCCTATCAACACTATTGGAATGAAATTATATAATCTAGATTACCATGCAACACATTATTATCAGGATACATATAAATAATATTACTGTATTTTCAGTAGCAGCACTAGATAATGGAAGAAGAACTTTAATCTCATATGTATGAGAATTAAACAGCCGCGTGCCTTAAAATACAAATCCAGTCAAACTACAAACACCCAACACTGAGGCTATACTAGTAAGCTGTAGAAACCACACTACCGTGGAGGGCCAATACAAAGTGTCTACTCAGTTTATTCTGGATAAGATCTACTTTACTTCAGATAATTTTTGAAAACCAATGCAATGTTTTCTCTTCATATGCGGCAAATTTTGAAATTAATGTCGGATAAAGAAAATAGCGACGTAATAAAGCAAGTAGCTTCAAATCATACTCAAGCAAGTTATGTCAGAATAAAATAAGTTGCATCCAATCATACTCTAGTCACCTAGCCGTTGTGGTGCTTTGGGTTGTTTCGTTGCTTTAACTCTTCTCTAATTGGAACTATGGGCTAGTTGAAATTAACAGCTTTAGGTGTCTTTTTTTCGAAAAAAAGGGCATATTACCGTTTAAACTAAAGGTTTAGGCTTACCCCGAATTCCTCGAGCTTTGTGCCTTGTGGTTCACCCTAGATGTAATTTAAAATAATGATATAGTAATAAGTATATTAAACATAGCAAATTAACAACTATATATTAATATATATGAAAGAAAATTCTCTAAAACAACATGATCTAAACCGTATTTCAATATTAAAAATTTTAATAAATTTTGTTTTTTTTCATTTTTGAAACAATTTAGAAAATATATGTTATATATCGAAAATATATAATAACATTAATATTCAACATTTAATGTATGCTTATTCAAGGTTAATTTTGAATTCCTCTCTTAAAACAGGAGAATAAAAATACACGATATTGGAACAAATGACAGCTCAAGAAACTTACTGCATGCTTGCACTCCACTTATTTGTGGTTCCAAGTAATTCCCAATGCCCCTAAACAAACAAACAAAAATGCCACCTTTATTTTAACGGCATGGCCTTCGTCATAGGCTTTCCAGCTTGGATGTTATTTCAATTGTTGTGCCTTCATCATAGGATTTCTAGCTTAAATGTAAATGCCAACAACAACAGTGCCTTTATTTCAAAATGATTGAATCAATTATGCCTTTATTTCAATGGTTGAATCAATTCTGGGAGGCCATGGGCCAGTTGAAGATAGTGTATTTTCTCATCCCTCTCTGCATGGAAAACTAGTACCAAAAGGAAAACGTTTTCTCCTCTTTCATAAATGAAATTATTATTATGAAAATATTGTTATAAAGGATGACATTTCCCATGTAAATTATACAATGGAGACTTAAGCATTAACAAATAACTCATGAAGAAGAGAAAGTAGCAATCAGGAAAACATAAACAACATGAAGGTCAACATGAAGGTGACATATATTATCTTCTCAACTTATTTATGCAAATATCTATCTTCTCATTTCAATTTATTTTATTGTGTTTTCTAAAAAAAATTGATGAATCATAATTTCGTTAGTAGGTAAATTTGATCAGTCATAATTTTAGCAATAAGCAATGCTCCAATTAGAGACAAGCTAGCAGTGGCAATAAACATAAATTCCACTAGGTCATTCACAAAGCATTACTGCCCTCTGTTATTGACAGGAATTGGATATCTTGGTGAGAAAGTATGCATTCCAATTACTGCCCTCTGTTATTGAGAGGAATTGGATATCTTGGTGAGAAAGTATGCATTCCAATAGATTACCATAGGCCTCAGTTGAGAATTTACATTATCTGGCCTAAAAATGCAAACAAGAATGCAACTGATATCTAATGGTTGAGTGATGCAAAGATTGCGCCTTCTCCTGACATTAATCTGGTGGAAGACGAAGAAGAATCTGAAGAAATTCTAGTGGATGTGGAGGATTTGGAAATGGAAGTTGAATCCCAGGGTGCAAACCCTATTACCAAGTTAGCAGAATATGTTCCTCCGTGCAAGGGCAAAGCCAAGGTGCCAAAGGACATAGACGAGAGCAAGATCTCTCTGCAAACTTCGTTGCTCCCGAATGACATTGTTTTATAGAGGCCACACTTAGGGCGGGTTCTTTTACTAAAGTTTGAAGATTGGGACCTCACGGATCATGAGAAATTCCAACATTTAGCGACTGACAACTAATGTGCTGATGGATCGACATGACTGCTGGAAAGATCAAATTAGAGCCACGAACATGGCTCAAGCATGTAGATAAAGTCGATATTCTCAACCTACTCTAGGTACCGCATTACCACTACGCCCTAGTGACCATCTTCGGAATCACACAGCTACTTTGCTTGGTGCATGATGGGTGTTTGTGGTGTTATAGAATTTTTTGGTTTTGGTAAGTTAGAATCAATTAGTCAAAAAAATGAAAATATTTTTCAAAAAATGTTAAGCTAGGATATGGACAAAAAGAATATTAAAAAAAAAATGTTAGGAAATATCTTGATAATATTTCCATATCAAAGAAAATGTTAGAATAGTACCCTAAAAAAATGAAGGAAAAAATGAAATGTTAGGTTAGAGAGAAAAACAAAAAGCAATAAGCTCTAAAAGTGTGCAAGTCCAAGTGCCACTACTTTTTACTTTATTATGAAAAATAATGGTTGTGTGTAGCTTGTCATAAATGCCACAACCCATGAAAGTTAAATAGTTTAATCTTGACTATTTCATGCTTTAAATTTCATGTTTATAGTTAGAGAATAATAAGGAGCTCATCAGTTTAATCTGAGCCCTTGGATGTTATATGGTTAGAATTAGATAGTTTGCTTTTCAAAAGAAAAAGGAAATAAAGGGTATGTTAGCTTAAATGCACCCAATTAAGTGAAGAAAAAAGGTTAGGGTAAGTAAAGAGTAGATAGAAGAAAGGTTGCAGAAGTACAAAGTTGATTGATTTGGTTAACTTCCCCTCATTTCATTTCATCCCCCACTACATACTTACTAATTTCCTCATCATCCCTTCATTTCCACCTTTTCCCTTCATTTTCACCTTTGCCCCTTGGTTTCACACATTTTCCTAGCAATTTACTCTCCAAACTCATTACCCTACCTAAAAACCCTTTTCCCTATTGTCAAACCCATTTCCCTTGAAGAAAGCAGTTTCCCTTTGTATTTCCCTAAAACCCCAAAAAAAACCCTTTACCCTAAGTATAAATTCCCCCTCCACTTTATCTAATTAAACTCTGCCATACCCATAAAATCCCGACAAAACCCTTTTAAAACCCATGCATTATGTTTTTAACTGGCTATGTTTAAACCCCTCTTATTCATTAAAATAATTATAAATCCTTTGTAATTAACCCTTGGGCCCCGCTAATTTCAGCACCTATTCCCTCCGTGCAACTCCACCATGCGATAGCTGTCAGATCATCAGCTCCCAGATCCAATGACCCACAACGATATCGCGCGCTCCTGATCTCCTAGATTTACCCGCCGAGAGCATGCGAGATTCGTGGTTTTGCTTGAGCCCCTTGTGGTTACATGGTATTCCCACATTAACTTGAGTGCCCTCGAAGAAAAACCACCTGAGGACAATAAGCGGTGTGATAAGCCTTTAAAATTGCTCCCCGCGTATGATAGACCCATCCACTATTCACTTAACCGTTCCGCACCAAATTTAAAAAGTTTCCCGTTTAAATGCTGAAACCCTCACTTTCGCTCTTTTCGCCCGTTTACACAGTAAAACTTGTTTAACCCTTCCTGTTCCACCTTAAGCCTCTGCAACCCGATTTGACCTCCGATTACCATCCAAACACTGCCAAAACTTCGTCCATAGACCTCTTAGCTCAAATAAAGCCATTCATCGCCTCCCTATCAGCCTGTGTTTTTCTTAACAATTGTTGTATTTTGCAGGCGATCATATAAAACCTATTTGCTCCATATTCTTTGAGGAAATGAATTCAACAACCTTTATACAGTTAAAATACAATTATCATTTACACAGAGCAGAAGTCATTTACACAATAATGGTTAAAACAAAGAAGAACTCCTTTACACAGAGACAGTAAATGATAAAACAGAGGAGGCAGATAAAACATATAGTTAAAAGACAAACATATGAAATATATAGAAAGATGATCAATATCCAACTACCATATACTGAGACATGTAAAAACTAAATGATTTACTGATGAAATATATAGTAAAAACTTGAAATGTACAGTAAAAGTAAAAAGCACAGTAAAGGTTATTGACGGGTCAACAAGGTCAAAGAGTATCAGATGAAAGGTCATAATTAAATATGATATCCAACATGAAGACCAAATAGACAAGAATCTTAAAGGGAAAAAATCAAAGTCCAAAGCCAGCAGAACCTAAATAACAGGGATAGCAAGCAACAGTTCAATAACTGTCTCTATCTTCTTGCATGAAGATATCTCCTTTTCCTTGAATAAATCTATTGTTTTAAAAACAGTTTAGGATATTCTCTGAGTTCTACTGCTGTAAAAATAACTCTCCTTACGAGTTATTATGGATTCAACATTGAACCAAGTTCACCATTGAACTAGGTTGACCATCGAAAGAGAGTTGCACTCTTGATGAAGCATTTCAAAACACTTGTTGTATTTGACTTTTCTGGACCCTTAATACAAAGCAAAGGATTTTGAATTCTGTCTTACACAGTTTGTGTTTCCTGTAAGTTTTTCTAGTGTTACACATTATGTTTTTCTTCATAGGTAGGAATAATTGTGCCTCAATCTATTCCTATAAGCTTCTCAAGTGATAATCTACAAAGAGAATGGATTAATGAACTGTCTGTTTAATTAATTTCCTCTAAATCAATAAATCATCAACATCTTGTTGTAAGCATAAGCATATTTTCTTGAACCTTCTGAACATCGGTCAAAGGTTTTCATACTTATGATTATTTAATTTTTTGTCTAAAAACTGTGATAATCATATTATTTTTTGTATCTTCTCACCACTATTCAAGCTTTATCATTGTGTAAAATTTTATAGCAGCCCTCTATTTTGGTATTAATATTATTCAAAAGGTTAGGCATTACAATGTTATATCTATTTCATTCATTGTTCTTCCAAATTTAAACAAAAACCCCAAAACAATTATATTAGATGCTCTGGCTTGATAGCTAACCATTATCAACTTAGAGGTACAACATGTGGCTGGAGGAGCCCATTCCCATCACAAACCACTTGATCCATCGAATCACACGACTCCCTTACTCAGGGGAGGATCAACCCGATATATCAGAAGGAAAAGGTGGTGAGTTGGCCCTCATGGAAGCTATGAAGAAAAAATTCAATTTGGAGAAGAAGAAGCAGGGATATGCCATCTCCAGCATTAACAACCCTACAGTCAAGGTAGCAGCACAAATATTAGTAGGGAAGGTGATGTGGAAGTGCTGCGCAGATGAGGTGCCTGTGCCTATGATTGCATTAGCAGCCCAATGTGTTGAGGGAGTCCAGTTCAACTAGGTGAATTATGTATGCAATGAATTCCTTGCGAACTGTCACGAGGAACAAGAGCAGGGCAAAACGTTCCACTATGTGTGGCTCTTGCTCTCGATTATGCTGGTGGTATGGGAGCTACCAGAAGACAACCTATTTCCTTCAGTTGCGTTGGACCTTCTAGAGGCAGGGAAGTATGCTCACTGTGGGTGACTAAGGATACGTAGCAGGTAAAAGAAATCAAGATATTTTGGATCTTGATGGAGATGAGTATCTAGATGGGGATCAATTGCAAGCCACAGTTGTTGCCCACAATATACGCTAGTTTGTAGAGCTTTGCAGAGTTCAAAACGGATTTCCACCATGTCTTTATTAGCACATGGAAGGACCCTATGAAGACATGGCATAACTTACCATATTTGGCAACTGATGATGTTATCTTTATAGTCCTTGAGTCTTGGCCGCCGGAGTGGTGTTGGCCGGATAAATCGATCTTGCAGACAAGGTTGATCTCCCTAGTATCAACTGATATCTAGCAACAAGCAGGACAAGAAAATCTATCTTTCTCTAAACATATTGTGATTCATTAATAAAAACTAAAGAGGTGTTTTAGACCCTACCTTAAGTCCAACGCTAGTTTGTGGCAACCATGCTCCAATAGCTCCGAAAGAGTTTCCTTTTAATAACCTACAATTACAAACAAGCACACATCAAATAACACCTGCATAACTAATATAATAAATCATGTCCATCATAGTGATCAAGGAATCCATGAAAAAAACCATAAAACACAGCTTATTGAGAAAAATAAACTTGATTGTATTAACTTTGAAATAGAAGAACTTTACAACCTTTGGTGCCTTGATGTTGTACAAGCTCTTCCCAGGGTCCAAACAGGAATCTCCTCTACTTTTACAAGCCTCACTCTCTTCCAAATGAGATCAAAAGGTATGTAATCTCTCCTCTCAAAAGCTGAATTAGGAAGACTAAGTTCCAGCAGCATTTCACCTCAAAAATATTCAGCTTTCAACCTCCCCAAGTAACCAGCCCAATGCTTCATTTTATAGTGCAAAGGAAGGAGGTTACAGGTCCACCATTGAAGGGATAGAGTCCTCCTTCAAAGGGATAAGCTCCTCACATCAAAGGGTTAGCTCCTTAAGGTATGGGATGCATGAACCTTTAAGGAACGAACTTGCCACCTCAAGATTCCCTCTAGAATGACTCAAAGTGAGTTTTTAAGAATGTACTTGCGCCTTTTTAACTTTTACAGGGGTCCACACCCATAACACAGAGACAGAGCGGTCAGGTGCGCAGGGGACATGACCAATAGGTGCGGGACCGCAGGTAATGCTAAGAGAAAGTGCAGAACCAGAGTTTTAGATATTCTTAAGTTCTTTCTCTTATTTTCAAGGCTTGATATGATGAACCAAGGTTTAAGACTTGCAAAGGAGGAAGGTATGAGTGGTGATAGACTCACACTAATTGCAGAATGTCAAGGTGACAGTTTTTGTGCAACAGATTTCCCCCTAAAGTGCAAAGTCTATAATAGATAAGGATAGTTTTGTCATCTAAGAAGAGTGAAGTACTTTATCATTTCAAGGATCTTCCTATGGACACCCCAATCGGAACCTGTAAAAACATTCAATGCAAAACATATATTTATGAACATATCATTGCTGAGGTAGGCATTCCCATACTCAGATAAAAATTGACTAGAAAACTATCTAAACTGCTCTGATACAGGAATGATTTTGTAGTACATCACAAGTATAGACATATGTAGACACAGTATGGGTGCAGCCATCTGTTTATGAATAGTCCATTGTATAATGAATAACAAAATTCCTCGCAGCCTGGATGTTGGAACTAGATCCAGGTCTTGATTTCTACTTCCCGAACATACGATTCTTCATGGAATGATGTTGTCAATGGAACCATGGTAAACCACTTGATTACCAGTCAATGTGTGACTGTTACAAGTGTGAGAGAAACCACCAGAACGTCAATGGCCCTCAAAGTACTAGTACAATCCATGAAATGTGAATAAATGAGTCGATGTCGAACACGTCACAAAATCCTTTGATCGAAGGTCAATGATGAAACCTGTCATCAAAAGCGAGAAACCTACCATTGAGGCATGCTGATTCCAAGGTACTAACGATTTCTAGATCATATTTGTAGATAATGAGTTGGAGTCAATAGAAAGCGATCCGTCATAGGCAAGCCCACAACATGAAATCATAGATCAACTTTTGAAGAAATATATTTGGCAAGGACTAACTCAGGGATGGTCAAGATGGATGACATGTATTTTGCAAATGAATGGTTTATTTGAACTGACCTCTTGAACACATAATGACACTACAGATGGTTTGGTGACAATTAAGCCAAAGCTAATACCTAGAAACCGGCTGAAGACTTTCAATATGGTTTGATTAACTGTTAGGCAAAGGATTTCCCAACCTAGGTGAACAAAAAGTGTCGTGTTCAAGAGTGGTTAACTACATTTCTAAACACAAAGTATAAGAAACAGGTTCATTTTTCTCTCTTTTCCCCCACCATTTCTGGCAAGTACCTCTTTATTTTTGACAAGCTTGAGGAGGATAACATTTGCTTGATTATAAGCTTATCCTTCGGATGAGTCCAACTTAGTTTAAAATTTGAACCCTAAGAAGGAGTGGTCCATTCCTGTTTAAAATTGAATAGGTCCTTTACTGTTGAATTTTAACGAGTCCAGTATAGGAAAAACTCGGCGTTTTTCAATTTTAGGGAGTCAGAAGAAAAACTTAAGAAAACTCCATGGTTGTCCTTTTTTCATAAATTTGTGTCCCCTAAGCCTTAAAAAGTATAAAATGATACTTGAGAGAATGGTTTGATCATTACGATCAAGGAGTACTTTTCATAATTAGTGGCCCTGATCTGAAAAAAGTAAAAAAGTGATCAAAGACACGTCCTTTTATTACCAATATCGAACTTAAAACGACAAAAGTATGGCAATATTTTCATGTTTATACGGTCAGAAAAGAGCTGTAAGTGGACCGTCCTTTTAATTCCATTTTAACGAGTTTAAAAAGAAAAACCTGGCAATCTTTTCATATTTTACGAGTGAGAAAAGAGCTTAAAGAGGACTTCTATGTTTCACTTTTTCGTAAATTTTGAAAGAGTCCGAAAAAGTGAAAAAGTATGCTCTTTGTTGAAAATGATCAATTCTCCCTGAAAACCCGATATTCTGCACAAAAACTCAGAACATTACTCATACCTGTTTAAAATAAATAAAAATGCGTCAAAAGTTACCTTTTTAAAGTGAAAAATAAACAAATTAAAAATTCATTTATTCGAAAAAGCTTATAAAAAGGGCTTTTGTAAATTCATTTTTACCATTTGACTTCAGAGTGAAAAGTAAGAGTTTTTGGTAAGAAAATTCCTATGAAGATTGCGGAAAATCCGACCATTGGAATCGAAAACCGTAAACTCCAGGTAATCCACATCCTCCCTATCTTTCATTTCAACCGTTTAATTTTCATTTTAGGGCTTTAAAATTGATTTTTTTAGGAAACTTTCGATTAACAAATTGCTTGCAGGCGGTCCACAGGTGCAACATGTGGCCCCTGTGCACCCCGACTTTTTTCGTACGAAGGAAAAAGTCGAGGTCCTGCACCTGCTCTTAAGGACGAGTGTGGACCTACACACTGTCTCTAACTGGTGGGTGAGGACCCCGCAAAATACATTTCAAAACATCAATTTTTTCATTTCCGCCCAAAAAGTTTGAAACTAAAATGTTCTAATCCCCCTTTTTTGCAATGTAGATTTACAAAATGCTCGTTTGGCGGGAACGGGAACACGAAGATGTGGATCTAGCCACATTAATTTATCCACCTACAATACAAGTATTAAAAACATGCAGACTATTTAAATTCTGGGCCATACCCGGCATGAGGGCTCAGGTAGACCTTCTGTAATGGCTGGTAGATAGGTGGAGCACATAGGACCAGTGTTTCATAATTGGTGGCCACCAGCTCGAAATCAAGCTAGAGGACATTTATTTCCTGACTGGTTTGCCCAAGAGAGGCGAACAATTATCTCTATTCGGGACAAGACCAGGTGGCTAGTCTGTCGCTAGTCTCCGACTAGAGTTTTGTAATGACCAAACTGAGGACAAACGGATAGATATCAAGACTATCTCTCGTCCTCAACTTAAAGTGATTGTATTTACCGTCTCCAGACTATGCAGGAGTGCAGCATTGCATCTAGCTACCAGATCCCAAATGCGAATGGCAGTAGACTGTTTCTGAGGCACCATCTTCAACTGGTGCGAGGCTGTGTTGGCGAATATAAAAGGGCAACTCACTAGAGCAAAGAACGGAAAACTAAAAAAATTTGGATATGGTTTCTTGGTTGTGAGCTTTGGCCTAGAGAGGGTCCCTATGTTGGTCCCACAACAACTTTCCATTGAGGCTGGACTTCCCTAAGAGCTTAGGATTATGCGTTGGGTTGCAGTGATGGCCCATCATCCTGAGGAGGGTACAGAGGTTGTCCGATTTCCACCTGAGTATTTTCGTTGGTTGGGGAACCAAATTTTCATGATTTAGGACTTTTCATATGCTGGGATGGATTATCGTGGTGATCCAGACATGGCTCTTCCACCAGGAGAGTAACGGGATGATTTAGGTAAAATCATTTTCAACATTTTCTAAATTTTTAACTAATTCTTTTTTTGTTTTTTTTAAATCATCCAAAACTGATAGTAAAAGTCCACGATGACCAGCCCGCTCTCCGGCCCTATGAGAGAAGACACTCCGCTGCAGCAGCACCGGCTCCATAGGACTAATCAGCAGAGACCCTGACCAAATTTGAGCATTATCTAGAGCGTTTGACAGTAGATATCCCAAAGACTAGTATAGATGAAATTCCACTTAGGTTACAACGCTATGTGATTGGGGTCCCAGGACCTTTTTAGGAGGTTCCTTTGTACGGTGGCCCGAGCAGTGGTTTCTTCTCGTGATCATCATTAGGGATAGGATGATCACCTTTGTAGACCTATACGACATTTTATATCTTTTTGTGCTATCATTTTTGCCGATCATAAGGTGTTTTTCAACCTATGATCAAAGACGATGTATATTTGACACACTTCTATGCTATGATATATCACTATTACTGGCTATCTTCTATAACATGTATATGAAATGTTTTTAAATTTACTGTCTTGATTATTGCAAATGTCTACTTAACATTCGAGAAGCAACTACATCTTCTAATGTATTTAAATATCTTGGAATATGTTGATATTCAATGTAGTCAAATTCACGTTCCAAGAGATGAACTCTCAAAAATAATCTTAATAACACTGGATTTCTAATGCCATAAACCCTGTTAAGCTGTAATACAACGAGTTCAGAATATAACCTAACAATGAAACTCCAAATCCCAAATAAGATGGATTCAGATAATAACTCAATCACTGCACTATACTCTGCAATGTTATTTGTTTTTTGACCAAGGCTTACCCCATGCATAGATATTAACTCGTCATAGGGTGAATAGATAACCCAAGCTGCAGAACAAATGTTATGTGTACTACGATAAGCACCGTCAGCAAAACCAATGTATGTTTGAAGAGACCTCGACATCTGCAATATCAAGAGTAAAATCAAGATAAGCATGAATAATGATAAAAACACTCTCTAAACTAGGCACACTTTCTAATCTAAAACACACTAGCTAGAAAGAAACTATTCTAAAAAAAATCTCCACACCATACTTTAAGCATAATATCTTTTCAGATAAAGCCCATTTCTGAGTCTACCTAAAGAGACACCGTCAAAATCTACTAATTCATAGACCCCTTTTGCCAGCTTACGCTTAACAACAAAAGGACCATGCCACATGTGTACAAATTTTCCAGCCCTTAGCTTATCGTTTTCCTGATCGTATAGTAAAACTAGGTTTCCTTCTGAAAAATTACGAGGTGTAACATTTCATTCATACTGAGCTTTTATCCATTTTTCATGAGTCTTGATTGCTAATGCAGCATCACGTCGATTCTCATCTAGCTGAGCTAAGTACAACAAACATTTTTCCTCTTCAGAAGTGGTTGGGAGTAATTCTATGGCTATTTGAAATGACAAAATTTTGCATTCAATGGGTAACACCACTTCCAACCCGTAAAGTAGCTGGAAAGGAGTGAAACCAGTTGATGTTTTGACTAAGGTTCAGTATGCCCAAAGCACTGAAAATAACATGTTATGCCAATTCGACCGATAAATACCAATGATTTGTTAGATCATAGCGACTAGAACTTTATTGATTGCTTCAACCAGACCATTAGCCTGTGGGTAATATGGAGTAGAACTATCATGACGCAGGCCAAGTTGATCTGTTAGTTTAGTCATCATGATGTTTCGAAAATGATTTCCATGATCAGTAATAATCGCTTGAGGGACACCGAATCTAGCAATTATATGATTGAAAACGAAAATTGCAGTAGTTTTGTCGTCTATCGAAAATGTAGGCATTGCCTCCGCCCACTTGGTAAAATAATCTATTGCAAGGATGATATACACATGCCCCCCGACTGAGTGAGGGTTACATGTAATAAATTCGATAGCCCACTTTGCGGAAGGACTGGCGACAATTATAGGGTGGAGAGGAGCAGGTGGAGCACGCATCTTTCGATCAAAAATTTGGCAATTGTGGCATTTCCAGACTGCATTCATACAATATTTAAATAAGGATGGCCAGAAATAACCAACGTGCAATATCTTTTGGGCTGTGGCATACCCAGACATATGACCGCAACACGCTCTAGAGTGACAGTCATTGAGAACCTTTTCAGCTTCTTCATGAGTTAGACAACGTCGAAAAACAGAATCCACTCCTCAACGATAGCGTGTATCTCCAATAATATGGTACTGTTGGGATTGGAAACGTATTTTTATTCGCTGAGATCGTGAGATTTCAGGCCGAAAATATTGGGTTTGGAGATAGACAATTATATCTCCATACCAGGGATTAAGAGTACTGATAAGAAACAAGGATTCATCCGCAATGGGTTCTTCTGCCACAGTTTTAGTATCAGTACATGGGAAATTACACATCAGTTCCACAAAAACCAAAGATTTATTTGCCTTGGATTTCTCAAATTCCAAGTCAAATTTCTGCAGGATAACTATCTGATCTGAATCGGATCCACAAAAGACTGTCAAGAACGTTGACTGTATCGAGTTGAACAAATCATTGAAAATTCTAAAATAGCAATAAAAAATGCCTTGAACTAGTGGCAATGGCCACCAACGTGGAATGATGAGGACCTCGGTCAAAGCGCGCTAACCGAGGCCCATGGAGACTGCGCAGGAGGTCAAAATAGCCCCTGGGAGCCTCGGATCAGGAGAAGGAGGTGATTTGAAGTGTGATTCACTGGGAAAATAGGCTAAAATGGAAAAGCCTTAAGCACTCTGTCACGTTGGGAGTCGGAGAACCACAGGCGGAGAACAAAAAGTGCTAAACGACAAAGGTGGGACCCGTGCTCTGCAAAACTGGCGGTATTAATCGGGGCAACCTTGAATAGTAGCAGGTTTTGGAAGAAAGCAGAGCGATCCCACTCAACAATCGACGCGTGGCAGCAGAGGTTAGAGAAAAACCACCGTGATCACACGGTATCGGTCGAGCAAGTCAACCGCACTCGATGTGCGTATGACGTTGGATCTGGAGGAGCCCAGATCGAACAGCTGAGACTGTGCTCGATGGAGGAAGCAGAATTGACAAAGGATTAAGCCGCGTTCTAAAGGGATTTGGAGTTCGTTTGACTGCCATGATGGAGAAAGAATGTATACCTGACATAACGAAAGAAAAGAGCCGACGAAGCACACTGGCACTAGTTAGATGGAGACATGTGGCTACTTCCCGAGCATTCATGCTGAACCAAACAGGGAACTCCAAGCGCAGCTGCAAAAGGTGTATCAACGCAGGCAGGAGAGGAACCAAATAGGCATAGGGATCGAATGGCTAAAGCCATGAATAGAGACAGTCGAACAAGGAAGGATAGAGAGGAGTGTGAGCAACCAAGAGAGACAGTGAATAGTGCACCCTTAGAGGAGGATTGAACACGGAGAACAGTAAATCCAAGTAGAAAAGACAAAGGGTCGAGCTGACCATAGGTAGCATCGAGCACCAGAGAGCTTAAAAATTCAAGCCTTCCCATAGAGGAATCTGTCTAGATTGAGCATCAGAGTTGGCTCTTTCCACTGTGGACCGAGGGTCACAGAGCTGGTAGGAAGAACAAGAGTTTGTGTACTCTGAGTGGCTTGGGGAATCCAAGAACCACCCTGCCAAGCAAAATCTACTGTCAGGAGAACTAATATTGAGTCACTATATTGTAATTTCTCTGCTAAAAGACATAATAAAACAAGGCCACCACTAAAGCTGGACCGGAGATCTAGCCCTGGGGAATAGTGTGAACTCCTTATTAAAACCTGTTTGTGTCTTTGTGTTGCTTACTGTATTTCTCTGTTGTTTTTCCACTTATTTTCTGTGTATTAGCAATCTAATCGATTCGTTGTTTCAATAACAAAAAATACACACACCAGCACTAGAGTCTATAATACCTTTTGTTTAATAAATCTTCAAACTGATGCCACTCATAGGGTGGTTATTAGATCAAGTGGTATCAGAGCACTAGGCTGTAAGGTTAGACAAGCTTGTGTTGGTTTAGTTGTGAATGCTCACTAGATCAAAGCTTAAATTAGGAGAAGGAGAGTTGGTGGAAACTAATCCTGAAATTGGGAGAGTCTATTCTCGGAAGACAATGTCAGAGGAAGGTTCTATACAGCCAGACCCTTAATTCATAGAATGTTTCCTAGCTATAAAGTCTATGGTAGAAGAAATGTATAGGGACTTTAGAAAGCATAGAGGCGAAGATTAATCAGGCTCTAAACAAGATAAAGAAGAAGATGAATCTCATTCCCATAACCACTCAAAAGGAAAAGCAAAAGAAGAAAGCTTCCCTACACCTCCTAATAGCCCTGTGCATAATAAGAAAGCATCTTTGAATAAGCTAGATGTAAAATTTGATTTGCCTATATATGATGGAGAGCTAAATGCTGAAAAGTTGGACAATTGAATTAGACAAAGTGATGTGCATTGCAGGGTACAAAACATAGACTCAGACAAGAGTAAGATTCAGCTAGCAAGCCTACGCCTAGGAGGCACTGCCTTGGTTTGGTGGGAAGGCAGAACCCAAGTTGATATGAGAAGACATGGTAAGACCATCTCTGTCTGGAGTGAATTTGTTGCTGTAATCAAAAAACAGTTCTATCCATTGGCCTACATGAAACAAGCCATGATGAGTTGCAAACTCTTCGGAAGTTGAAAGGGAAAAGTGTACAAGGGTATACTCAAGAGTTCAGAAAGAGAGCATTGATGTTGGGTATCTCATTAGACTCACCAGAAACTCTTTTGAAGTACATTGGTGGTCTACACAGCTACATGAGGCATACCATCCTCATGTTTAATGCCACTAGTATAGATTAAGTATCGATACAAGCTAATCATCTAGAAGCTAGAGGAAAGAACGAAAATCCAGAAGTTGGGGAACCATCCCAACCCACTGTAAGAAAGAGCAAGGAGAAAAGGAAGCATAAGTGGAAAGCATGGAAGGCTAACACTGCACAAAAAGGCAAAGCTTCATGCACTCACTATAAATAGGAGGGGCATGATGATGAGCACTGTTGGATTTTGCATCCAGAGTTGAGACCTAAGAAGTCCGAGGGCAAGAAGAAGAATACTACTGCAGCTATTCAGAGAGATTTGGGGTCAGACTGAGGAGATGAAACAATCATTGCAGCCACAGGTATAAAAGGTAATGATTCTGAAGCATATACTAGTAATTCTGCTCAATCTGTTCTTGATGAAGAACATGAGAAGAAAAGGTATGAGCTTTTCCATATTCGAGTTATTTCCAAAAATCAAAAGATTGATACTTTGTTCAATAGCGGCTCACAAGTAAATCTGATTTCTGAAGCAATTGTAAAGAAATTGGGATTAGCAACTACACCTCATAAGAAGCCATACTGTTATAGACATTTTTGGGCACTGCAACCCCAATCATAAATGTCCATAAACCAAAGGCTCCTAAGTCCCTAAAACTATTGCTTCACTCTCTAAAGGAACAAGGTCAGCTGATTACATCATCTCCCAGAAGTTCTCCACAGAAAACTACTCAGAATTGCTCAAAATTGGACCATACAGAATGCCCAGTGCAGAGGATGCGATGCATATCACCTACCCAGTGTAAAGGGTGCGATGCATACTAGAAAGCCCTTTTGTAGGGTTCGATGGGTGAAAATGGAAAAATGGCAGAGACAGTTTGCGAGGTGGAGGATCATAGAATTTTCCAGAAACTTCTCCTCTCACACTTGCCTCTCTGAATTCACCTTGGGATGAGTAAGAGATCATCAATCTCCAAGTGGAATCAAGAACTATCAGAGAGAGGACACTAATCAAAAACCCAGAATCTGACTCACCCCCTACAATCATCTGTATATGGACCCCTCTTCACAGAGATCTAGAGGCTGGAATCTTGTATCTTGTAGAGAAGTGCTATTGGTTTCCTGGTGTAACATCATAGTGTTGGGTGATCTAAGCTTTACATGAGGTGAAGAAGGGCTTTCTTGCTGGAGGATGATGCTGGGTCAGAACAATTGGTTGTAATCCTCTTTTCTATTCTTGATATTAATAAAGTTATTCAAGTTTTCCTCCACATTCGTGTATGATTAATTGTATATGCTTTTGTGTGGTCAATACATATCTGTTCCTGTATTGTTTATGACTATAGATCTCTATTCTTCGATAGTATTATGCTGCTTTGATTCCACAGGTGCCCTTTGAAGCTGGGTAGATGAAGAAGAAGCGGCGAAGATCTATCAGAAAGGAGAGGAACCAGGCAAGGAACCAAGCGCAAGACTGAGGTTGGTGTCCTTTTTTCCCCTCTTATCTACTTCTCATAAAGGAAAGCGAAAGTAGTTTTAACTTGTTTGTTTCTAAGATAGCTACTAGTCTTAGTGGGAATAGTAGCTCCAAGTGGATACTATTCCCGATAACAAAATGGCTACTCCACTGTGGAGTGAATAGATTGTTTGCTAGTTTATATTTGTTTGTTTCATAAACTTACAGACGGAGCATGAAGTCAAGCCAACTAGCCTTCGAACTGCATTTGCTATGCAAGTGCAAAGTAGATAAATGCTGCTTCAGTATATCTCCGGGTTTTGTTTATAAATTGAACAATTGATCTGCAAACACTCTAATTTCCCTAGCGGTGGCTCTAGTAACCTTAAATCAATCCCTGTGATTTATATTTACTGAAAATCACTTGCTCGGCCTAAATCCCTGAAATGAATTGCAAATTGTGACCAAAGACCAAGTAGAAGTCTCGCACTGGTACCAACGCACCCTCTCTTCAAGGCAATCTGTGTGCATCGCACCTCCCATGTGCAGTAGGTGAGATGCATACTGGATTCCCTGTGTAACAGGAGTGATGGTCAGAGAAGGTTAATTTTGCCTTCAGACTTTGGTTTTTCTTCACTCTTTTCAGATCTATTTTAGGAGTTTTGCTGTTTGTGGTCAATATATCCCTATGGAAACCCCCTTCCTTTGCATCATTCTACCTCCATTGTGTAAAGAATTGTAAATGTTTTTATGTATTGTGTGCCATTTTCAGTTCTCTTTTACAAAGAAGTAGCATAATTAGACTGTCGTTTCTTGATCTGAAAGTGTCGCAAGTGTCGTTTTCAGTCATAGAAGAGAATCCCATTGTTCTTGATGGTTGATTATACTGTTACTCTTGTATGTGATTTGAATTAGTAGTTTTTCAAGTGTCAAAAACAATTTTCAATTCGAAATTTCAAAAGTGTCATCGTTATCTTCACTTCGTTTTGAAAAGAAATTTGTTAGTATTGTCGCTTTGGAAAGATAATTCATATTTGCACTTAGCATTCTTCTTGTCATTCACACATTAAGAAGGCTGAAAACAAATACATGCATGTGCATTTGCATTTAGACTGCTTGTTGGTTTGATTTAGGACAGTGCATTTAGTGTGTGCTCTGTGCTCTTTGTTGAAAGACCCTCAGTCCTCTTTCCTTAGTAGCTAGGATTTTCATTGCAAAAGAAGATTAAATGATTGTTTATCATCTTAGATTGCATTTTAGGAATTGTATATATACATCACACGGTGAACCTGAAAGGCAAATTCCTTAAACAAGATCAACTATAAAATAAATTTAATGAACCTAAAAACGCTTTGGAACCTAATGCAGAACATCTAGAAGTCTAGGCTAGAGACGTATTCTGGTGTCGTAAAGCCTGGTAACTATAGCTTTCATTGTTGGTTGGGTGATTCCTCCTCTTTGAGATGACAAGTTCCAGTATGGACTTGTGCTCCCACGTACCGTCGAGTATATATTGGGAGATTACAATAGGCTATATCCTTTATCCTTAGGAAGCTGTGTCTGCCGCCCTATCGATTGCAATGCACTGAACACAGCATTTGAGAAGATTGACTGCCATACCGTAAAACGTATTCTACAGTTTTGTGATTGGTTTGGTAATCCCTATGTCTATATTTCCAGAGTAGTCTCTTTTATTCCTTTTCAGACTCCTTAAAGGAAAAGGTCCATCTAAGCACTTGTCACTTCAGGCTCATTTAAAATCGAAGGCGACTAGAGTCATCTTTTGTTTTTTCTCGACTCTTAAAAATTGAAAAAACAAGGTGTGTCAAAGTGTCTAAAATTTATTTTAATCGGAATAACATCATTGTTCCCTCGTTGGTCTTTAGGTTGAGAAAAATGGAGTCTACCAACCAAGGATTTCCCCTTGGAGGAAATCCTAGTCCTTTCTCCTCTTAGGGAGATGTTGGTGCACCCCATATGGCCACATTGTCACTTCCAGGGTTAAAGACTGGCTTGCCCATAAGGCTCTTCTCTACCTTTGTCGTTCAGAATACCGTAATTCCTGAACAATCAAGTCAACAACTAGATGACACTAGAGTTGCCCCCCAACCTTCTACTTCGTTCGTTTCTCCCTCTCCTCCTTCCTCTTTGCTTGATGAAGCTGGTAAAGCCAAAGATCAAGTAACTGAGAAGAAGAAGAAGTGGGAGGAGAAAAAGGAAAAGAAGAAGAAGGAGCCAAAAGCAAAAGGGGACAACCATGTGTCATCTAGTGGAAATCCTCACACTACACCATCTAAACCTAAATCTCCGTGCGTCATTTGCAGAGGAGACCACTATCATTGAGATTGTCCTTGCATCCCTCAAATCTTAAGGGATTGGTCTCCTCGTTTGCATAATCTTCTGACGTCAACCTCTAATGATCATGTTGATAGTACGCCGTCAACGAGTGAAATTGAAGTATCTGGAAAGAAAATGAATTGCAAATTTCCTTGTAAATTGTGTGAAGGTGATCACGCCGTCCACCATTGTCCCTTCCTAGATGAAGCTAAAAGAGTTTTGGATGACCGTCTTGCTTCACTGCTACAGCTCCCTCCTGGATATAAGAAACTCTTGCCGAGTCCATCACTAGTTGAAAATCCGACTGACACACCATTGTGGTCGGTTGAAGCATCTATCATTGAAGATAAACCCTCTTAATCTATACCAGATGAAAGTCAAAAGGTCGAGGCGGCAGTTGACCCGGTCTTGCCTTCAGAAGGTCCATCTTCAGATGATATTGTCACTGGAGAGAATAAGAACGACACCGTTCAAATTCTTTTCGTAAACATAGACTTCGATGAACATGGGGGCAGTCTACCTGTTCCTTTACCGCATGAAGGAAGTTCATCAGAGTCGTATCCGGTCGTCTATTCAGTCCCAGCTCCAAGCAACCTAGTCGTTTCCTTCGACTGGAATCTACTAGGCAGACCTCGTTTACCGGCTAGTGTACCATTCCGAATCATTGTACAAGCTTACAGAATGGTCCTGCCTAGTACCATCATAGATGAAGGGGCTTCTGTGAGTATCCTTTCCTCGACTACTTGGAAAATGCTTGGTTCGCCATCGCTTCTGCTTGAAATGAGAAATCTAACAGGCTTCAACAAAGGAACCAGTCAACCATTAGGGATCCTTCCCAGTGTGCCCATAACATTGAGAAGGAAAATCATTTACATGAACGTGATGGTAGTCTAAGGACCCCTAGATTATAATCTACTCCTTGGGCACGACTATATTTATAGCATGGGAGCCATTGTCTCCTCACTCTTTAGAGTAATGTGTTTTCCGCATGAAGGCCGAGTGGTCTAGCTCGTAGACCAGCTTTCATTCCCCATCTCACACATAGCTAATAGTCAAATGCCATCCCTAAATGGTCTTTTCACACAAGGAATGTCTCATCAATCTCCAGTTTGTCCACCTGAAGAGTGCGAGTAATTCAGAAGGACATGACTGAAACCCATGGGGCATGCACCCTGGCCTGCTTCGGCAGGGAAACTCCAGGTATAGAGTAGGTTTCCATGAAGGAAAATGATTGGTCTGACACCCATTCTTACAGGAAAAGGGAGTTAGACTGGAATAAGATTCCCTCCTCAAGGTTAGGAGGTTGGGATTTAGAACCACCCTTGTCCAGATGGACTAAGCCAAGAAGTGTTTCTATCTGCTATGTGGATGGAAACTGTCTTGCTGAAACAAGAACTTCTATATGGTAACCAGGAAATTTTACACTATACCTGGGGGCATGCAAACCTTTTTGCGTGCAAGCGAAGAGCGACCATTTATTTTCGTAGTTTTTAGATTCTCGAACCCTTAAACTCGTAGGATTGGCCGTTTCCTAACTTGCATAAAGAAAGGATCCGGGGCAAAGCTTTGAAAGGTGCAAGCTCCATAAAAAATGGAATCTATAGATGAGATATCCTTATTATATGACTGACATGAGCAGTTTTTACGTGGAGTTAAAGCTTGTTAAAAATTAAACATATGCAATGAGAAAACGTTTCCCCCAGAGTTTAAGCTTATTAAAAAATGAACCAATTTCTGGTAAATGACCTGTGAATGAATTATCATCAGCTTTTAAGCCCTGGTCATGTTCCCATCATCAGCTCCATTTTTTTAGCCGATCATACGCCTCCATTTGATTGTTTACCCTTTTGAGGAACAGCTGTGACGAGTGATTTTTCTAGCCATCCTTGTGACACTGCCGTGATTGGAAAATTCCAAACCTTACCTAGAATTAGCTGCTACCTGAAATTATCACTCGTTCCTCAAAAAACGAGTCTCCTCTAAGCTCTTTTCACCTGACTCGTAAAATATGAAAAGATTGTCGAGTGATTGGCCTCTCCAGCTCATTAAAGTCATCGGAAGTGATATCCTTCCTCTATATTTTAATCTTTTTGGACTTGAGGGATTATTACACAAAAAGATCGAGCGCTTGTCTTGTTTGGCTCGTTAAAACTACCGAAAATTCATCCCTTTCGTATTATTTCATGATTTTTCGGACTTAAGAGATTATATGTCGAAAAAGAATCATTGGAGTTTCCTTTCCATCCCTTTTCAGACTCTAAAAAGGAAAAAGGACCGAGTTATCATTGTCATTAAACTCGTTAAAACCAATAGCAACAAACTTGTCCAAATGGACGAGAATGAGTTTCACTGTCGCTAGGCGCGTTAAAACATAGCGACGAGTTCGCCTGAAGGGCAGATTATAGAACAAGCATATGTTATTGTCCTCAAGCTTGATAAAAATAAAGAGGTACTGGTCAGCAATGCCTGGGGAAAATAGGGAAGAAAACTTGAAGCAACTTTATTGGTAGCAAGTCACTCTTGAACACGACACTTTCACTCCACATCCGAGTTGGGTTGGGTTATTCCGTTCACTAGTCATATTACCATTGGTCCGTCATGCCATCCATATTTGGGGTTCATGCTACCAATCCATTGTCAGTGTCACTGGTATGTTCAAGAGAAGTCGCTCAGAGAATTCACCTGTGTCTCATTTGCAATACATTCACGCTCCATTCTTTCATCACCGCCACCCTAAACCCTATATCATCAGACCGTTTTCACCTTCAAAATAATTTTCTTCGTTCCATGTCATAGATGTGGGATTCATTAAGGCCCTCCTACGACAGGTCAATTCTTGTCGACATCAGCTCATTATCCAAGAAGTCGACCTAGGAACAACCCCTTTCAGTACTTTGAAGCTTGCATGCCTCAATGGCAAGTTTCTCACTTTTGGCTACAGGTTTACATCAATGGCCTTCGACCAAGAGATTTTGCATGGTGTTCAACGCCAAGTCCCTTTTTCACACCACGCGAATTTTACTGTAGTACCTTGAGGATCATTGTCATTATTGGTGATTCCTCTCGCACCTGTTAAAAACTTACATCATTGGCTAGTAATCAGGCGATGTCTTTCCATGTTCGACTACAGAACATCTTTCACATGGATCGACTTGTACTCAGAGTGAAGATTGAATGAATTTTGAAGACCCTGGATCTAGTTTCATCCATCTGGGCTGCAATATATTCAAGAATTTAAATACATCAAATGTACATCATTGCCGAACAGATGATCATCCAAATCAAAGGATGATGACTCTGTCCGAATCATCAGTCTGCTACATAGATGGTTGTCTGTCTTATGTACATGAAAATGAATTTATAAAGATGAGCATGGGAATGCCCACCTCAGCTAGATCATGAAAAGTATTATGAAGATAATGTATTGTATTGTATCTTATTACAGGTCACCTTCCAGCTTGAAAAGACTTCGGATCCTCATGATAAAGCATTTCACCCGACATCAAAAGAATAACGACCTCATGCTTTAGGGGGCAACTATTATAGAAATTTTTGGGCACTGCAACCCCAATCATAAATGTCCATAAACCAAAGTCTCCTAAGTCCCCAAAAGTGTTGCTTCACTCCCTAAAGGAACAAGGTCAACTGATTACATCATCTCCCAGAAGTTCTCCACAGAAAACTGCTCAGAACTGCTCAAAACTAGACCATACAAAATGCCCAGTGTAGAGGGTGCGATGCATATCACCTACTCAGTGTAAAGGGTGCGATGCATACTGGAAAGCCCTTCTATAGGGTACGATGAGTGAGAATGGACAAATGGATGGGATAGTTTGCGAGGTGGAGGATCATAGAATCTTCCAGGAACTTCTCCTCTGACACTTGCCTCTCTAAATTCACCCAGGGATGAGTAAGAGATCATCAATATCCCAGTGGAATCAAGAACTATCAGAGAGAGGACACTAATAAAAAACCCAGAAGCTGACTCACCCCCCTACAATCATCTATATATGGATCCCTCATCATAGAGATCTAGAGGCTGGAATCTTGTATCTTGTAGAGAAGTGTTGTTGGTTTCCTGGTGTAACATCATAGTGTTGGGTGATCTAAGCTTTACATGAGGCGAAGAAGGGATTTCTTGCTAGAGGATGATTATGGGTCAGAACAATTTGCTGTAATCCTCTTTTCTATTCTTGATATTAATAAATCTATTCAAGTTTTCCTCCACATTCTTGTATGATTAATTGTATATGCATTTGTGTGGTCAATACATATCTAGTCCTGTATTGTTTATGACTGTAGATCTCTATTCTTCGATAGTATTATGCTGCTTTGACTCCACAGGTGGTCTTAGCTGGGTAGATGAAGAAGAAGCAGCAAAGATCTATCAGAAAGGAGAGGAACCAGGCAAGGAACCAAGCACAAGACTGAGGTTGGTGTCCTTTGTTCCCCTCTTATCTACTTCTAATAAAGGAAAGCAATAGTAGTTTTAACTTGTTTGTTTCTAAGATAGATACCAGTCTTAGTGGGAATAACAGCTCCAAGTGGAAACTATTCCTGATAACACATACCCATTAGGATGGTTGAATGATAAAGCACAACTACAAGTGACTAGACAGTGCAAACTCAAGTTTTCTT
>APFE030231667.1:0-73474 GCA_000404065.3 Pinus taeda
ATTATAGAACAAGCATATGTTATCCTCCTCAAGCTTGACAAAAATAAAGAGGTACTGGTCAGCAATGACTGGAGAAAATTGGGAAGAAAACTTGAAGAAACTTTATTGGTAGCAAGTTGCTCTTGAACATGACACTTTCACTTCGCATCCGAGTCAAGTTGGGCTGTTCCGTTCACTAGTCGTATCACCATTGGTCAGTCACACCATCCATCTTTGGGGTTAATGCTACCAATCCATCGTCAATGTCACTGGTATGTTCAAGAGAAGTCGCTTAGAGAATTCACCTGTGTCTCATCCGCTGCAATACATTCACGCTCCATTCTTTCATGACCGCCACCCTGAACCCTGTATCATCAGATCGTTTTCACCTCCAAAATCATTTGCTCGGTTCCGTGTCGTAGATGTGGGATTCATTAAGGCCCTCCTATGACGGGTCACTTCTTGTCAACATCAGCTCATTATCCAAGAAGTCGACTTAGGAACAACCCCTTTCAGTACTTTGAAGCTTGCATGCCTCAATGGCAAGTTTCTCACTTTCAGCGACAGGTTTACATCAATGGCCTTCAACCGGAAGATTTTGCGTGGTGTTCGACGCCAAGTCCCTTTTTCACACCACACAAATTGTACTGTAGTACCTTGAGGATCATTGTCATTATTAGTGATCCCTCTCGCGCCTGTTAACAGCTTACATCATTGGCTGGTAATCAGGCGATGTCTTTCCATGTTCGACTCCAGAACATTTTTCACATGGATCGACTTGTACTCTGAGTGAAGATCGAATGAGTTTTGAAGACCCCGGATCTAGTTTCATCCATCCGAGCCACAATATATTCAGGAATATAAAGACATCAAATGTACATCATTGCCGAACAGATGATCATCCAAATCAAAGGATGATGACTCCGTCTGAATCATCAGTCTGCCACACAGACGATTGTCTGTCCTATGTACATGAAAATGAATTTATAAAGCTGAGCATGGGAATGCCTGCCTCAGCTAGATCATGAAAAATATTATGAAAATAATGTATTGTATTGCATCTTATTACAGGTCGCCTACCAGCTCGAAAAAACTTCATATCCTCATGGTAAAGCATTTCACCCGACATCAAAATATTAACGACCTCATGCTTTAGGGGGCAACTGTTATAGACATTTTTGGACACTACAACCCCAATCATAAATGTCCATAAACTAAGGGCTCCTATGTCCCTAAAATTGTTGCTTCACTACCTAAAGGAACAAGGTCAGCTGATTACATCATCTCCCAGAAGTTCTCCACAGAAAACCACTCAGAACTAGTCAAAACTAGACCATATAGAATGCCCAGTGCAGAGGGTGCGATGCATACTACCTTCCCAGTGTAAAAGGTGCGATGCATACTGGATGGCCCCTCTGTAGGGTGTGATGGGCGAGAATGGATAAATGGCAGAGACTGTTTGCGAGGTGGAGGATCATAAAATCTTCCAGAAACTTCCCCTCTAACACTTGCCTCTCTGATTTTGCCCAGGGATGAGTAAGAGATTATCAATCTCCAAGTGGAATCAAGAACTATCTGAGAGAGGACACTAATAAAAATCTCAGAAGCTAACTCACCCCCCTACAATCATCTATATATGGATCCCTCATCACAGAGATCCAGAGGCTGGAATCTTGTATCTTGTAGAGAAGTGTTGTTGGTTTTCTGGTGTAACATCATAGTTTTGGGTGATCTAAACTTTACTTGAGGTGAAGAAGGGCTTTCTTGTTGGAGGATGATGTTGGGTTAGAACAATTGGTTGTAATCCTCTTGTTATTCTTGATATTAATAAAGCTATTCAAGTTTTCCTCCACATTCTTGTATGTTTGATTATATATGCATTTGTGTCGTCAATACATATCTGGTCATGTGTTGTTTATGACTATAGATCTCTATTCTTCGATAGAATTATGCTACTTTGATTCCACAGGTGCTCTCTGAAGCTGTGTAGACAAAGGAGTGGAAAAGATCTATCGAGAAGGAGAGGAACCAGGAAAGGAACCAAACGCAAGACAAAGGTTGGTGTCCTTTGTTCCCCTCTTGTCTATTTTTCATAAAGGAAAGCGAAAGTAGTTTTAACTTGTTTGTTTCTAAGATAGCTACCAGTCTTAGTGGGAATAGTAGCTCTAAGTGGACACTATTCCCGGTAACAATTCCACAGCTTATTACCATCAAGGAAATGGGCTAGAGGAATCTTCAAACAAAATTCTGGTAAATATCATCAAAAATTTGTTAGAGGATAACAAGAAAACATGGAACAAAAATCTGGTAAATGCCTTATGGGCAAACACGCTAACCACAAAGAAATCAATTGGTACTTCTCCCTATCAATTAGTTTATGGAATGGAAGTTGTTTTCCCATCTTCCTTGGGAACACCAGCTATGAAGCTTCTCCAAGAGTTGCAGGTTGAACCAAATGACATAAAAAGAAGAATCAACCAAACAATTCACTTGCAACAAACCAGGGAAGAAGTGTACATCAGATCTCAGGTTATGAAGGAAAGGATCAAGAAGACTTTTGATAAAAGGACTAAGGTGGAAGATTTTTTACCTAGGGGACAAAGTTATAAAATTGGATTCAAGGAGAGAAGATAAAGGTAAACATGGGAAATTTGATTTCCTATGGAAAGGCCCATATATCATTTATGCTTTCAGAAGTAATAATGTTTTCTTCCTTAGAGAAATGGATGGCACAGAATCAAAGGGAGGACCAGTGAATGGTCGAATGCTCAAACACTATATTGAACCTAGTTACTAACTTCACTTATCATTTGTACATACTTTGCTTTCAAAATTCTAGAGTTGATCGGATGGTGATTTTTGAAGTTGAATCCCAGAGAGAAGGCCCTAAGCTTTAAAAGTTTTACTGTCATAAATAGTAATAATGCAGAAGCATAAAAGGGAAATGTTGCAGGGTAATATCACACCAATCCAGAAGGCCATTGATCTACAAAGTTCTTGACATTTCACCAGGAAATACCATCCCCAAGTGGAGCCACTGTTAGGTTCCTATACCAATAGGAGTCATAATTTTGAGTGACTGAGATTAAACCTTGTAATATGTACATACCTTTGCTTTCTGCATTTTTTTTCCATATAGAAAAAATAAAAAATGTAAAGAGGGTATGTCATAAAAGAATAATCAAAGGACAAAAAGAACAAAAAGGTCAAAAAATATGAAAAAAACATGAACCCCAAGAAAAGAAAAAAGACCATGAAAGTGAGCAAGCCAAAATGCCACTACTATTTACTTTTTGTGCATAATAAATGATTGTGTGCACTTTGTAATTCTTGCCACAATCCATGAGAGTCAAAATGTTTAAACTTGACTATTTCATGTTTTCAATTTCATGTCTATAGATAGAGAATAAAAATCTAACCAAATAGTGTAGGCTTGGTAGATAATTAGATAGGTAGAGTAAATAAAAGGAACTCAACTGTTTAATCTAAGCCCTTGGATGTAATAAGGTTAGATTTAGTTAGTTTACTATTGTAAAGATATTTGATAAGGGTTTGCTAGCTCAAATGCACCCTAATAAAGTGAAGAAAAAATGGTAGGATGAGTAGATGGGTAAGTAGAAGAAAGGTTGCAGATGTATGATGATTGGTTAGAAAAAAAGCATATTTATCATTTCATCATAAAAGTTCCAGATATAAATGAACAATCAAGCATACAAATGATATAGAAAGTTAATTAATTAACTTCCCTCATTCATTTCACCCCTTTACTTTACTAATTTTCCATAAATAAAGTTCAAAGTACTTAAACCTTTAAGTCAAAGAGGTTCAAAGCATTTCTCTGACTTTTGGAGGGACCGGACCCTCGGCTCAATGATTTATAGATATCAAGTACTAAATTCCCCTCATAAAAAATCATTCTCCCTCATTTCCCTAATAAAACCCATTTTCCTAAGGTTAAAACACTATTTGCCTAGGGAAAGTAATCACCCCCATGAAAAACCCCTTTTTCCCAAAAAAACCACAAAAAACACATTACCCTAAGTATTAATGTTAATATGTGAGAAACATCAAATTCAGGAAAAGAGAATTTATTGATTGTTGTGTCCCTTTTCTGGCCATTCATATTAATTGCTGATTTATTATATTAAATCCCAATAATAAAACCCATTTTCCCGTGTATATATATATAGCTCCTACATATTAATAAACCCTACCCCTTAGTTTAAATATAAACTATAATATATAGTCACCCCGACCAAAATCTCTAACTGATCGATCTGCGATCAAAATAAATAAAGTGCCATCTAAAACCCCCATTAATCACCCCGATGGCCTAATCACTCTTTAAGCCATCATTAACCCCAATACCGCCACACTTGAGTGCCCACCGAGCCCCCCACTAGCCTCCATGCAGCTTCCCTGCCCAATCACCGTGCGATCACTTCCCTCCACATCCGACATCCCTTATTCATATCAGTCTAAACCATCTAACAAATGATACCTACCCGATAAAGTGGTTTTTCCACCAGCCCCCGATGCTACGTGTCAACTGATGAGTGGAATCGGGCAACCCCTCCCAAATACCACCAAGCACCCAAAAGAAGTGTGATAGAAACCATTTACCGCCTACCGGCTACATAACAAATTAACCATTGTTCACCCTATACCCGCCAAAATTGACTTTTGCGCATAAAGCCAAAAAAGCCCCAAATCATTTGTTTTCATTAGAATTTCAATTGTAAACCTCTGAAACGCATGCACGCACCTGCGAACGTTGAAGCCGTCAACCCACATTCAATTGCACTCCAAATATTCCACAGAGCACCCAGTTAGCTTTCCAGCCTACGTAGAGCCCTTTCGACCATTTTCAATTGCCAGCCACCCTGTTCAAAGTTAGTTTACCTCAATTCCATGTATTTAAGCCACAATTCACCAGAAAACCCTGTCGATTTCAAAACTGATTACTGTGTATTCTTAGTTAAGATAAAAATTAATTCAAGGAACTCAAATAACTCAAACCTACTCTGTACTGAACTACCATTGCCCTAAAAACACTGCAAATTACCTCCCTCGTTCTCAAATGCACAAGAACTGAGAATGGTTGCCCCAATTTCCATGGATGTAAGACCTATTACCACTCCCCATCTAGACTCAAACCCCCTTCCCTTAGCTGATAAAGATTTCCAGATAAAGGACACATCTGTCCTAGAATCCCTCCTCAAAGTACATTGTCAAAGTAGGGATAGATACTTGAACCATGCTGATGAAATTGGTCTTTGGTATTCCAATTTGCCCAAGTACCAGTTCCCAGAAGTCCACATTTTCCTAAAAATTGTCCACTATATCATGCCAATTATATTCCTATTCAAAGAGTAGTCATGTCCCCAAGCCAAACCATACTTTTCACCATCATTGCTAAGTCTATAAATGAAATGCTACAACTCCAACTAGGGTAAAACATGACTCCTCTTTCAATTGGAAGCTCATTAGACCATTTCCCCAAACCTGCCACTGCAAAATTGGCTGAGATGTTCCAAACCTTCGTCAGAGAAGAAACCCATGTCCCAAAGGATCCTCCTCCATATGTAACTGCCATTTTTTCCCCATTTGGTCATGACATTGTAGCCATGATATCTAGTGTCCTAGGTTATACCATCAGTGAATATATTGATGAAATTATCCTAGCTTTCATGTCCATCTACACTCTAGGAAAACCTCCTGTTGTTACCTATGAATATGCCAAATTTATAGCTAATAGGAATGACCAGTTTCTCAGAATGAGCAATGAGAGAGTCTTCAAATACTACTCTGTTTTGTACAACCTTTGTCTATATTTCCACTCAGACAAGTTTCCATTCACCCTGCAAAAGCTTGATACAAAAGGTCATCTCAGATCAGTCACTTTCTGGACTTCGTTGGTCCACAAATATCACTCTGCATATTCATAAGTTGACTTTATTGACCTATTTGTGCATCCAATTGTGACAATGTTGATAGGAAGCCCTCCAAGAATTAGTTCAGACATAAAAAGGATCTTGCAATTGTCGAAATAATCCAAGGTAGGTGATTAGTACTTGTACCAAAATCATATCAAGATTAGAATCTATGGTTGCATGCTGGCACCATACAAGCTCCCAAAATACCTCCCAATGAGGTTATTTGCTTTAGAGTACTACAGGCAGATTATCAGTGAAGATGAAACTAACTTTGTCAATTCCAAGAAGAAGGCCAACTTCAAAATAAAAGACCAACTAGGCCCCTTCATATGTAACTCTAGGGAAGCAGGCTGTGAAGCAGATTTGATATTGCAGAGTATGAAATTCCAAATAAGTTTTGTTTGGAGATATGACCCTTTGGAATTCATTACCAAGAAGAGACAAAAGGTCAAGCTAGGGCCCTTCATCGACCATCCCATACCTGAGATTGAAGCTTATGTCAACCAATCAGAATGGGTGGAAGGGACATTAGTTGATCAGGATAGCACCAGGGTATATATAGAGAATGCTCTAATAGATCTGGAAAAACAACTTGATGAGGGTTATTTCCTACAGTTGCCAGGGAAACCAAAGGTGCCAGACCAATCAGACAAACCAGAGACAACCATGAGTACCCATCCAGTGTTACAAAATCCTCTAAATGAGGATAAAAGCCTAAAGAGAAATAGGGAAGGGGCCACTACTTCAGCAAGGGAAACTTCACAAGATTATGCAGAAACAAGACAAACCAAAAGACAGGGAGTGAACCCTGTCTTTGAACAGGAATACACAGAGGAGACAGCAGAGGTCACTAGTATAGAAGGAAATAGGAGCAGGCCTACCACCCCATTTGGAAGCATACAAGAGCCTTCCACATCACAAACTTATATGTTGGAAAGGCAGCAAAGTATTGAGGTATCTTCCTTCAAGATGCCTACAGATAAGGACCAAGATATCAAAGAAAGATATAAGGAAATCAAGGCTATGAATGAGAGGCTTAAAGCCCAAACATATGCACAGTATCTAAAGATGACCCCTACTAATAAAACAAGGCTAATCTCAGCCTTTGATATCAAAGAGGCAAAAATGTAGATGAGTTTCATCAAGCCAACCACTCAGCAGCCAAGAACAACATAAGATTTCAAAAAGGTGGATTTTGAAGTACTAGCAAGGGATATTCATCCCATTGACCAGATTGAACTACACAAGAAAACAGGGGAGATGATATACTCCACATTAACAGGGAAGGCCATTACTGCCCACCAATTACAGAACTCCCTAAACAATATATCATCATAATTTTAGTTGGAGAAGGCCTCCTCACAGGCTAAGGATACAAGGATCAAGTCCTTAGAGGACTTAGTGATTAAATTGGGACACGATCCCAAGGATATAAAAGCTACATAACATTTTATTAAGAAGAAAAATGATGATATTGTTGTACTTAAGAGGCAATTGAAAATGCCCCAGCTGCATCATCCTCAAACTCTAGAAGTCTTAGAGAATCAAACTAGACATGAGGAATTGATGGACTTGGTCCTGAAGCTAAATTATCAACTTAAGGAGACAGAGAAGGAGTTGGACACTTTAATTCAATCAAAGTAAAGTGACCTGGCGACAAATTCTAGAACTATCATCCCCATAGTATCCACAACAGTTCCTTCCACACTGACACCCACTACTCCACCTGCCACAGCGTTGCTAGTAACAACTGAGCCTACAAAAACAACAGGTACACCAGTAGATAAAGCATCGGAACTTTTCAAAGCCATGGAAGATATGTCTATCCAGGCTACAAAGCTGAAAATATTAAAGGAGAAGGTGGCAAGTTTGGAAACTGGCTGCAAACTTTCCCAACTCCAGCAGAAAGAAGAAACAAAGAAGGCCCAAAGAATGGGAGAGAGAATCAAAATCCTGGAGAAGGACTTAACCCTACAGGAACCACTGGGACAAACTAAAGAAATGCTCTGGGCCAATATCATTGACTCTGTCAATGATATTTGGCCATCAATCCAAGTTATATTTGAGCAGACATAATTAGTAAAGATAGCTACATAGGTTATCCAAAAGGTAAAGGAAGAACTGGGAGATAATCCAGAGGATGCCAATCAACTCATCCACTTCCTCAACAACAAAATAAATATGAGCTTCATGAGTTAAACATCGAAGATAGAACTGATACCATTTTGGAGATAAGGAAGGTCCTTTCCAAGAGGAACCTTATGCTCAATTTAGAAGAAAAAAGCCACAATATGCAAGTAGCCATTGATAGGTTCATGGCTAAATTCTAGATTTTGAGAGGGAAAGGTCTGCCCAGTCTTATGGTTATCAACGACCAACTCATGACACAGTTGGACTATAGTGATAAACACAGGAAGTTGGTCAAGGAACAAGCCAGCTCTTCAGCTATTAAAGCTTTACCAATAGGCAAAGTGTTATATGATACATTAGAAAAAAAAAAAAAAAAAAAAAAAATAAAAAAAAAATAAAAAAAAAAAAAAAAAAAAAAAAAAAAAAAAAAAAAAAAAAAAAAAAATTTCCTAGAGAATGAGGTCAAACATTTTTTCCTCACCAAACGAAATTTTGCTAAATACATAGAGGCAGATGAAATCTATAGAAGGATGATGAAGATAAAATTACTAGAAGCAAAATGGTGGGAGAATCTAACTAATTTACTATGATAAATTGGTTGGTGTGGAGTCTGATTATCTTCTGTATTCAAAGGTATCATCGCATTGGACCCCAATTCATAAAATATTCACTGCAAGGGGGGTCTTGGGGGGGGGTGCGTGGCTGCGACCTTTGGAAGCCCCCACCTGGCGGGGGGATCGAGAGCAGTGCCCCCGAAGCTAAGAATAGATGTAAAAATTGCTTTGTAAAATGTTGTAATTTCGTAGTCAATCTGGGTCGTTCATTAGGCAGAGATCTGACGATAGAAGTTATGTTTAATTTAGGGTTTTTTGCCCTAGAAGGCAACCCCTCGCTATATATGAGTGAATTTTATTGCGTCGATGTATATATGTATTATGAGTGAGGAAGAGAGAAGATATTAAGAGAAAAGAGGAAATTATAGTGGATCTAATGTAGGTTGTATCTCTTCAATTTGTTGGATAATGTAAAAAGAAGGATTGGTTGTTTCTCCGTGGACATAGCCCAAACTAGGTGAACCACGTATATTTGTGTCTCTCTTGTTTTATACGTTTTTTGTGTTTATATTTCTCCAATATTTTATGTGTTCCAACGTTTTTTGTGTTTATATTTCTCCAATATTTTATGTGTTCCATTGCTCTGTAATATATAATTTTCTAACAACTGGTATCAGAGCTGAAGGTCTATTTCTCTGATAAACTCGTAGGAGAGAAGGGTTCCTAGTTCGAGTGGGAGCAATGGCGGAAGATGGTAGGTTTAGGGTCAAAAAATTTAACGGCCAATACTACTAGTTGTGGAATATGCAGATGGAAGAGAGATCTGTACTAACCATTGAGCATAAAGATGAAGAAGTCGACGAGTATGACAAACACAGAATGGATATTCTCAACAGAAAAGCACTTGGAACAATGCAGTTATGCCTAGCGGCGTCAGTAGCATTTAATATTTCAAAGGAAATGACAACAGAGAGTTTAATGTCAACATTGGCCAAACTATATGAAAAACCCTCAGCCTCAAATAAGGTATTACTTATGAAGCGTTTATTTAATATGAAGATGTTAGAAGGTGGATCTGTTGCTAATCATTTAAATGAATTTAATATAGTTACCAGTCAGTTAAGTTTTGTAGGGGTAACTTTTGATGATGAAGTTAGGGCTCTGTTATTTCTGTAATCATTTCCAGAAAGTTGGAATGGTTTAGTTATGGCCATTAGTAACTTTGTCTCTGGATCTAGTACTTTAAAGTTTGATGATGTTATCGGTGCAATCCTTAGCGAGGAAATGCAATGGAAAAGCTCTGGTGAGACATCAGGTAATGCTTTGACTACAGAGACTAGGGGAAGAAAAATGGAAAGAGGAACGAGCCCTGGATATCGTAATAAGTCAAGAAAAACCAAATCCAAGTCTAGATCAGGGATAATGTGTTGGAAATGTAGGAAGAAAGGACACCTAAAGAAAGACCGCAAGTCTCGAAAGGGAAAAGAAGGAGACATGTGACAAGAAAATAATCATGAAGCAAATGTAATAGGTGATGTGTTGCAAGATGCTTTGATTCTTTCATTAGAAAATATTATTGATGCCTGGGTGGTAGATTCAAGGGCTTCATTCCATGCCACACCTAATAGGAAACATTTTTATGATTATGTTCAAGGAGATTTTGGACAGGTTTGATTGGGTGATGATAAACCCTGTAAAATCATTAGAATGTGTACAGTTTTCATAAAACAGAAAAATGGAAATTAGTGGCTATTGAAGGAGGTAAGGCATGTTCCAGATCTAAAGAAAAATCTAATTTCAACAGGGTAGTTGGGAGGTGAAGGTTGCGTAACTACTTTCACAGCTAAAACCTGGAAGGTCACTAAAGGACCCTAGTAATAGAAAAAGGACGAAAGGTTGGTACATTATATTTATGCAATGGTATTTATAATTTTGTTAATGTTTTAACCTCTACAGGAGAAGATACAGAATTGTGGCATCATAGGCTCGGACACATGAGTGAGAAGGGGATGTAGACTCTTCACTCAAGAAATATGTTGCTAGGTTTGAAGCATGTTGATTTAAAATTCTGTGAGAATTGTGTTTATGGAAAACAGAAGAGAGTCAGATTCCTTAGAGTTGGCAAATAAAAGAAGAGCAAGAAATTAGAGCTTGTGAATATAGATGTATGGGGACCTGCTCTGGTATCATCTCTTGGTGCCTCTCATTATTATGTTACTTTTATTGATGATGTTTCCAGAAAAACTTGGATTTATTATATTCGAAATAAACCTGATGTATTTGATACTTTCAAGAAATGGAAAGCTTTGGTTGAAAATGAGACAGGAAAAAAGTTGAAGTGTCTCAGATCAAAAAATGGAGGTGAATATTGCGGCATAGAGTTTGATAGGTACTATTCAGATAATGGAATTCATAGAGAGAAGACAGTTCCAAGAACACCACAAGGAAATGGTGTGTCAAAAAGGATGAACAAGACAATCATGGAGCGTGCAAGGTGCATGATATTGGATGCAAGATTTCCCTTACAATTTTGGGTAGATGTTGTAGATATTGATGTTTATCTAATAAACAGAGGGCCTTCAAGTTCCTTGGATGGTGGTATTCCAAAGGAGGCATGGACAGGTAAAAAGGTAAACTACTCTTTTTTAAAGACTTTTAGTTGTGAAGCCTTTGTCCACATTAATAAAGAAAATAGAAAAAAGATTAAGGCAAAATCAAAGAAATGTACCTTTCTTGGATATGGTGTTAATGATTTTGGTTATCGCTTTTATGATTATGAAAAACACAAAATAATTAGGAGCAAAGATGTCATATTCAATGAAAAGGTTTTGTATAAGGATCAGTCGTAGGAAAAGAAACAGGAAAAAGAAAACAGAGAATACACAGTGCTTGACGAGATCATAGGTTAAGTGATGGTGCCTAAAAATCATAATGATCAACAGCTAGAACAACAACCACAATAACAACAAGCACCTCAAACACATGAAAGTGGTGTTAGAAGATCTACCAGGATAAGTAGACCCCCTGAACAATACTCTCCTTCATTATATTATGTATTGTTAACTGATTCTAGTGAACTGGAATGTTATGAAGAAGCAGTACAGGTAGAAACCAGGAAGAAATGGGAGCAAGTCATGAAAGAAGAGATGGACTCCTTAGCACATAACCAGACTTGGGACTTAGTCAAGTTGCATGCAGGTAAAACAACATTGCAGAATAAATGCGTTTACAAGTTGAAGGAAGAAGATGGAGGTAGAAAAAGGTATAAAGCTAGACTTGTGGTGAAAGGGTTTGCATAGAAAAAGGGTATAGACTTTGATGAAATATTTTCTCCTGTTGTTAAAATAACTTCAATTAGAACTATTTTAAGTCTAGTAGTCGCTGAAGATTTGCATCTTGAGTAGTTAGATGTAAATACAGCCTTCTCCATGGGGATTTGGAGGAAGAAATATATGTGTAGCAGGCACAAGGATATGAAGTAAAAGGGAAGGATAAACTAGTATTCAAGTTGAAGAAGAGCTTGTATGGCTTAAAACAGGCTCCAAGGAAGTGGTATATAAAATTTGAAAGGTTTATGTCTAAACAAGGTTATACTAGATGTCACTCTGATCATTATGTTTATCTCAAAAGGAAAAATGATGGCAACTATATTATATTTTTATTATATGTAGATGACATGCTTGTTGCAGGTTCTAACATGCAAGAAATAAATGTGCTCAAAATAAAATTGGCAAACTCATTTGCAATGAAGGATTTGGGTGATGCAAAACAAATCCTTGGTATGAGAATAACTAGAGATAGGAAGAATTGCAAATTAACATTGTCCCAAAGTGAGTACATAGAAAAGGTGTTGCAAAGGTTTAATATGTAGAATGCAAAACCAGTTAGTATACCTTTGGCTAGCCATTTCAAATTAAGGAAGAGTGTCCCAAGACTCAGGAAGAAATGGCTCATATGTCTAAAGTTCCATATGCATTAGCAGTTGGAAGCTTAATGTATGCAATGATCTGCACAAGGCCTGATATGGCACATGCAGTGGGAGTTGTAATTAAGTACTTGAACAATCCAAGAAAAGAACATTGATGGCATTGAAGTGGAATCTCAAGTATTTGAGAGGTACCACAAATCAAGCATTATGCTTTGGTGGTTCAAACATTGCTCTACAGAGATATGTTGATGCAGATATGGTGGGTGATAGAGATAATAGGACAAGCACAACAGGGTATGTGTTTACTATAGGTGGAATAGCTATCAGTTGGGTCTCAAAACTACAAAGTGTTGTTGTACTCTCAACAACAGAAGAAGAGTATGTTGCTGCTACAGAGGCTAGTAAAGAAATGGTTTGGTTACAAAGGTTTTTGGATGAATTGGGTAATAAGCAGGAGTTGGGCAAGTTATACAGTGACATCTAGAGTGCCATACATATTGCAAAGAACTTTGCATTTCATTCTAAGACTAAACATATATAGCTCAAATACCATTTCGTATGGTCAGTGTTGGAAGATGGATAGTTGAAGCTAGAAAAGATACACACTAGCCGGAATCTTGCAGATATGTTAACAAAAGTTGTAACCAGGGAGAAATTGAGAATCTACTCAATTTCAATTGGTCTTCAAGTATGATGAAGAAGATGAGAAACAACCACATCCAAAGTGGTTTCATTATCCATCAAATAAAGAAACGGTGGAGTTTCTATAATCAGTCTCCAAGTGGGAGATTGTTGGGTGTGGAGCCTGATTATCTTCTTTATTCAAAGGTATTGCTGCATTGGACCCCAGTTGCTACCCATAAAATTTTTGTTGCGGGGGGGTCTTGGGGGGTGGTTGCGACCTTCAGGAGGGCCCCCCCCCCTGGTGGGGGGATCAGGGGCAGCACCCCTAAAGCTAATAATAGATGTAAAATTGCCTTGTAAAATGTTGTAATTTCGTAGTCAATCTGGGTCGTTCATTAGGTGGAATCTGATGGTAGAAGTTATGTTTAATTTAGGGTTTTTTGCTCTAGAAGGAAACCCCTCACTATATATGAGGGAATTGTATTGTGTCTATGTATATTTGTATTCTGAGTGAGGAAGAGAGAGGAGATTGAGAGCGAAGAGGGAATTATAGTGGATATGTTGTAGGTTGTATCTCTTCAATTTCCTAGATAATATAAAAAGAAGGACTGACTATTTCTCCATGGACGTAGCCCAAACTAGGTGAACCACGTATATCTGTGTCTCTCTTGTTTATGTGTTTTATGTGTTTATATTTCTGCAATATTTTATGTGTTCCATTTCTCTATAATATATAATTTTCTAATAACATTTACAGCAAACAATTACTGCCCAATAAAAATGAAGGCAACCAAGTGAAAAAGGTAAGAGAAGAAAAGCAAGGTCAAAGAGTAGTAGGGTCAAAGAGTATCAGTTGAAAGATGAAAGTAAAGAATATTCCAACGTAGAAGTGCTACAAATATCAGCTAGCTTAAAGGGCTCCAACTCAACTAAAACAACCAGCAACACCATAATAAAAGGAACAGCATGAAGCAATTCAACATCTGTCTCTATCTTCATGGAAGAAGATATTTTTATTCCCTAGATTAAGTCTCAAGTTGTTTTGGGATATTTTGTAAATATTTTGTATAAATACTTCGCATTTCAAAGTATGTAGTGTGGATTCCAAAACATTTCTATAGACTTTTTCTCTCAAATCAAAGTTCTATTGTATCAATGACTGGATTGGCTTGCTGGATCAAGGAATAAAGATTAGATATTTTACAGGATTCTTGTGTAAAGAGAAATACAAATAATTATTCTCCTATGTTCAATGTTGTTTTTCCTTATGTTTTTTTCCATAATATTTTGTGTAAATTTCTAAGATATAAATGTATAGCAAGGAATGATATTTCAGAAATTGCTTGAATGCACTCTGTCTTGACTACTTTACATTCTTAATGTTTTCTCCTAAACTATCTTAGCTAGGGAATTATTAATTGCTCCTTAGCTTCCATAGTTTCTCCTCTGGTCTATATCAAAGGATCCTTAATTTCCTTTGTTCATGATCATCCTTTGTTCTTCATTCTAATCGTGGTCCAAGGATTCTTAAGTGCCCTTTCACCCTGGTTAGAATTACTACACCCATTAGGCCTAAATATTTGCATGTTGCTTTGCTAGCCTGCCCTGTAAGCATTCCTTTTAATGATCTGATCTAGTTATGCTATCCATTTGTTGACTCCATAGACCAATGGCTTGAAGACCTAGCTCTATCCATCTACTCCAAGAATTCCACCACCCAACCGTCAATTCAAAACCAAAACCCCAATGAACATTAAGAACAAGCCTAAAATCCCATAAAAACAAAGCTAAATTATATAGAGAGAGTCGTCTCTAGACTTGGTTTTGCTAGAGCCTAAGCCTAAAATATTGTTTTGTGGTTACCTCAGATGCTTCCTTCTTTTGATAACTTCTAAGGATAATTATGAGTCATAACACCACGGACGATATTCCTTTGATCCCACTTCAATGTTCCCATGTCTCCTTCAATGCATTTTAATTGTTTCTATTAAAACTCTTTCGAGACATAAGCTCTCGTTTTTCATCCCCCATCATCCGCTTGATTTTTTTCCCTTCTAATGTTTCTTGACATTCTTCCCACAAAAAAATTATGAGTTGATTACATTATAAAATTGAGTGGTGTACTAGATCTATTATATTTTTGTAATGAAATTGATATGTGTGTGTATGTGTGTGTGTTTGTTTTGCTCGTTAAGAAGACCCTATAACCTTTTAGAACTATCACAGTTGTTAGGCCCCTATACTAATAGGTGTCATATGTCATGATTGACTTGATAAGCTATGTAATATGTTCATACATCTTCTTATTGCAAAGGTTTTCCATATTTTCAAAAAATCAAAAAACTTAAAAAATGTAAAGAGGGTATACCCTAAAAGAAAAATCAAAGGGTAAAAAGAATAAAAGATGGTCAAAGAATGAAAGAAAATGAACCCCAACAAAAATAAATGCCAGGAAAGTGTGCAAGTCTAAATGCCACTGCTGTTTACTTTTGTGTAATAAACAATTGTGTGCAATTTGTCACCTTTGCCACAATTCATGAATAGTCAAACAGTTTAAACTTGGCTAATTCATTTTTCAATTTCATGTTGTAGAAATAGAGAATAAATATCTGACCAAACATTGTAATCTTGGCAGATAAGTAGATAGGTAGTGAGAAAAAAGGAGATCAACAGTTTAATCTGAGCCCTTGGATGTAATAATTGTAGATTTAGACAGATATCACTATGTAAAAGAAAAGAAAGTGAGTAAAGGATTTTCCAGTCTAAGTGCACCCTAATAAAGAAGTGAAAATGCTAGGATAAAGTAGATAGGGTAAGTAGAGGAAGGTTACAGAATAAATGTGTGGTGAATGGTTAATTTTAATGCTTAAATATTTTGTTTTCATCACTTGGACAAAGCACAACTTACATTGGATACAACACATCAAAGAAACAAAGTCAAATTAATTAATTTCCCTATCCATTTTCCTCTTAAGTTTCACTAATTTCCCTTAAGTACTAAAGGCATTTACAAAGTTAAAGGGGTTCAGAGCATTTCTCTGACTTCTGGAGGGACCGGACCCTCAGCCCAATAATTTATAAAGCCTAAGTACTTAAGCCATTCATAAAAATCATTCATTCCCGAAAATTACAAAATTTTCCACAAAAAACCCTTGTTTCACTTTAGCCTAAGTTTAAATACACACTTTAAACATTTTTATACTTAGCACTTCCATTTCATAAAGTCATATTAATCGCTAATTTATATTAATAAGTAAATCCCTTATAAGGTTTACCTGCTCCCGTATTATTGTAATTATGTAAAAAATCCCAAAAATACTATATATCCTGCCCCTGGTTAATTATGTCCATAATACATTTTAAAAAAAAGTAATTAATTAGTTAATCAATAACTAATTAATAGCCATAACCCCCCACAACATCAAATGGGATTAATTAACCCTCATGGTTAATTAATAGCCTCACCAGCCAATCCTGTTGCCCCCAATGTGATTAAATAATACTTAATTATATCATGCCCGCCTCCATTAAACCTCCATCACTTCGCATCCCTTTCAGTTGTCCGATCAAGCCCTTGACATCCAATGGCCACTATGTGTATCGCATGGCCCTTTGTGACCGCACGTTAGCATGTGATCACAAAGTTGTTTTGTGCACATTACCTTGCCATGCGCCATTTTTTCTATGGAATTGTTGGCCCAATGCAAAATACCACCCCTACCCATAAGCAGTACGATATGAAACTATTTACCGCCCTCCCACAAATGAAAAAACATTATGTCATTTGTCGATGATGCCACCCGTCTGAATCCTAAAGCCTACAACTCTGAATTTGTACATAAAACAAATAAGTCATTTTCATTGTATTATTCTGCAAACCTGTACGCCCATGCAAAGATGTCGAGGTCAACTAGTTTGAGCTTTCAGCCACCAACCTTCTCCAAACTTTGCAGCCGACACAGCCCAGAGCCCTCCAGCCACACCCAGTACCTACATTTTATTGTTCATCCCCCCAAAAATAAGTATTTATCCAATTCCCGATAAAAACCCTGCAAATACTTGTTTGCCACTGTAACTTGACAAAAAAAGGCCCAAATTCACTATAATTTAGTTATTACTTTCATCATTTAAGTTCCCCAGACCCTTTGCTTTTCCCATTTCATAAAAAAAACCTCAGTTTCATTTCTGAATCCACAAGAACCAGAAATGGAAACCCCGGTAGCTTTGAATTTTGCACCCATTAATTCTCCTCGTCGAGATTTAGACTATCTGCCTCTCGCAGATAAGGACTTCTAGATAAAAGACTTAACCACTGACAAAAATCACCTAAAAGTCTTTTTCCAATGTAGGGATAAGTACTTGAATGGTCATGATGTCATAAGACTGTGGGAATCCAATCTTCCCATATACTTTCTTCTCTCTGTCCATGTTTTGCCTGACATAATCCATCATTGCCATGCCAATTATGACCCCAACCACAAAGCAGTTATGCCTCCCAACCAAACAGTCCTTTTCCCAATAATTGTTGAATCGATCAATGAGATGTTGCAATTATACTCCAGCTAGTCCCTCACCCCCATTTCTATTGGACATTTACTTGAGCAATCAACTAAATTTCCCAACCTGAACTTGATCGCCTCTATCAGACATTCATATTAAAGTAATATCAAACCAAGGACCCACCTCCTTATATGCAATTTTTCTTCACTGGTATAGGTAAAATCATAGTCGATATGATATATGCAGTTATGGGATCCAACACTAGTGAGTATGTAGATGAACTAACCCTAGTGTTTATGTCTATCTTTACTCCTGGACAGCCCCCCGCTGTCAAGTATAACTATGCCTCATTCATTGCAGACAAAATTCATGACCAGTTCACAAGACTGGAGAATGAAAGGCTCTTCAAGTTTTCCACCTTTATATATCACCTCATTCTCTACTACCAATTAGACAAGTTCCCATTTTCTGTCATGAAACTGGATACTAAGGGTAATCTAAGGTGTGTCATCTTTTGGACCTCCATCTTCCATAAATCTTATGACAACCCTTATTCTTATAATGAGTTTATTGATCAGTTTGTACACCCAAAAACCACCTTGCTGACAGGGATTTCACCTCCTAGAATCAGTGATGATATCAAGAAGATCCTCCAGCTCTCTAAACAATACAGAGTGGGTGACTGGTATTTATACCAAAACCATACAAAAATCAGAGTATATGGATGTGAGCTTTCCCCATTCAATCTGCCCAGATATGTTCCAATGAGACTGTTTGCATTGGAATATTACAAATAAATGATAAATTCAGACTTGGTTCACTTTCACAAAGCCAAAAATAAAGCACAACTCAAAATCAAGAGTCAATTAGACCCTTTCATCTGCAATACTAGGGAGGCATGGTAAGAAGCAGAGAAAATTCTAAAAGATCATATTAAACTACACAAAAGTTTTAGTTGGTTTCCCTATGATCCCCATAGTTTCATTTGTGATAGAAGGATAAAAAATAGACTATCACCTTAAATACATCACAGAATTCCAAATATTAAACAATTTGCCAATATGGATGAATGGAGGGAAGGTACCTTAGTGGAAACTGATGTTGAACAGGTCAATATAGAAAATGTGATGAAGGATCTTGAAAAAACACTTGACCTGGATTCTTTTGGACAGGTACAATTTGAAACATCTCAAAGGTCAGCATCAGAGATCAGTGCCTCTATAGCTGAAACTTCTCAGAAGCACTTGCAGGACACTGGCACACCACTTACAGGGACATCTAAGGGAAAGGGACTAAAGACTAGCACCCAAGCAATAGAACAATCAATCATGTCTAAGCAGCCTAAAACTTCTCCAGAGCAGACTCAAACATAGGCTCACCCAGCTCAAGCTAATGTAGAAGAGTCCCCAATTTTGCAGACTCCTCTGAATGAGGAAAAGAATAAAAAGAGAGACAGGGAAGTAGCTACCCTGCCAGTGGCCCATCAAACCAGCCTGGTGCTAAAAGGCATAGGTTAAATCCTCATTCAAAAGAGGAAATTTTTTAAGAAACCACAGATGGCTAAAGAAAAGAAGGTGTAGACAGTCACCAGACTTTCCCAGCAGGTGGGACACCTTCTAGCTCACAAAAACAGGAGCTAGAGAGACAATAGAGCACTGAAGTATCATCCTTTAAGCCTCCAGGAAGTGAGAGATTAGATTTTAAAAATAAATTCAAGGAAATAAAAGCCGGGAATGAACCATTAAGAATCTAGGTCTACAATCAATACTTAAAAATGGCTCCCACTAATCATAATAGCTTGATGTCAGCCTATGACATCAAGGAGGGCAAAATGGAAATGAGCCTCTTCAAGCCTAAAGTGTAGAAACCTTAAACAACTATAGATTACCTTCAAACAAACTTTGAGGTCATGGCAAAAGATATTCATCCCTTGGATCAAATTGAGCTACACAGGCAAACAAGAGAGATGATATATTCAACTTTGATAGGTAAGGCCATGATGGCCCAAAGATTAGAGAATTCTTTAAATAATACAACTGCCCAATTACAACTGGAGAGGGCCTCCTCACAAGCTAAAGATAATAGAATTAAATCCTTAGAAGAGTTAGTAATTGGATTGGGATATAGTCCATAGGATGTGAAGGCTATAGAAGCCTTAATAAAGAAAAAAGATGAAGACATAGCTGCCTTGAGAAAGCAACTAAAATTACCCCCATCAAGACATCCACAAACTGTAGAAATTATTCAGAAGAAGTTTGAAGAGGATCTTATGGACTTGGTCCTACAACTTAATGAACGACTGAAGGAGACCGAGCAAGAGTTAGAAATATCACTCAAAAGCAAGCAGGGAGAGTCGACCTCCCAACCACTAAATGTGATACTAGTGGTCTCCACTACAGTCCCTTCAACACTAGCAACAACTCTGGCACTGAATGTCTCTTTGGCCACAACTGAAGTAGTCATAAGTATAGGTACAGGAATGGCACCAACAGGAACCTCAGGTCTAAGTACTGAGGAATTGATAAAATCAATGGAGGAGATGAAGCTCCAAGTTTCAAAGTTTTTTTTTTTTTTTTTCTCGGCAATACTAACTACTATTATATTAATATGTACAGTAAAATTTTACATCCAAAGAAGCTAGCTTCCCAGGGCCATCTGTGGCTCCATGGGTGGCAATAACCGACTCATACATTTGCCTCGCAGGGCGACATTTGCAAAAAAGACCGGAAAGCAGGACACTGAGAGTTTCTAGAGAAGTGCCATGATAGCCCACGCAGGGGATTTTCCAAAAAAACTTGTGATCCAAACCTACTGTAAAAACTGACAACATAACCATAAACAGACAACAGACAGGCAGCACCATAAACCAGGTGCAAAACAGATGACTCCGCGCCCACTACGACTGTGGTAGCCACGTACAGAACTAAGCAACATGATGAAAATAGACATGATACAGAACAGAAAATTGAAGTTGACAGGACCCCGACCTGAGAGAACCCAACCTGAGAGAAGGAAGCAAAAGCACAAGAACGCCTCTGGGAGCTAATCCTCTGGCTTCTCTTCCACGATTGTGCACCAACGTTGACCCTTTGGGATTCCTTCCCAAATATCCATGGGATTTTGCGCAGGGGTTGGCGGTTCTGAACCACGAAATTGAGAGGGTGGCTGAGGACGCGCTCCTCCTAAAGTGCCCTCCACAGAAGACGTCTTTCCCATTGGACGCTTTCCCTTACCACTCCCTGAGCCCTCATCTGCACTTGATGGCTCTCCCGATGGGAGCTTCCCTTTGACGCGCGCTGTGCCATCCTCCTCAAGAACCAGGGACGACCCCTCTTCGTTCCCCTCTGGATTTTTAGTAAAAAGCACAGAGATATGTGCATTAATGCCTATATTTTCCCTGGAGCTACCCAGTGTGAAGATAACTGAGCCAAAGGCTGGTAACATGGGCTCCCCCTCAATAGAGTTGCCAACTTCCACAGCTTGGCATGCCGGAATTGGGGTGGCTCCCCTTCTTCGATGATAGTAGCAGTAGCAAAAATGGTGATGAGTGTCTGATGCAGGGGGACGGGAGGATTCTCCACGCACAGAGCCTCTCCTGCAAGGCATTCTTTCCCGCACCATGATAACCACCTGTTCCCCTTTCTGTTCACCAACGATGGGAGGACAAAGAGCTTGCTGTTCCCAAATTGGGATTGAACCGTGCCCAAGGGAGCGAAGACACAAGCCAAGAAACGCAGGTATGAGGCGGGCCTCCTCCCAACTCTCAACCACCAGCTCGCGGCGCAAATTCTTATCCTGCCCAGAATTCTTCTCCATGCGTATTGCACCCATCTCCAGCCAATCTTCAAACTTAAATTCATTAACCTCTCCGTTGAAGAGACCTGCAGTGAATGCGCTTCGCAGGTTTTCCCACACCTCAAGCGGCTCCATTAAGGATGCCCTAATGTTTCTCCCGCTGCAGAGCTTTGGCGGCTTGAGGCATTAAAGACTCCTGCGGTATCACGTGGCAGCCCATGCTCACCATGTGGCTCTGCCTTGTCCCTTCCATTGACACCCGCATCCGGGGAGCTCCAAGTTTCAGAGTTACAAAAGGTAAAAGAACAATGTGTTACCTTAGAACAAAGATATGATCTTTCAAAGATAAATTTTGCAGAAAAGGTGAGAGAAAATAAATGGTTAGAACAAAAGGTGAAGTCATTAGAAAAAGGCCTCACATTTGACAAGCCCTTGGTAGACATCAAGAAGATTCTTTGGACCAACATCACTCAGTCAATAAATGATGTTTGGCCATCAAAATAATATTTGAATAGATTGATTTAGTAAACGCAGCACTAGAAGAAATTTAGAGGACAAGGGAAGAATTAGGAAGGATGCCTAAGGACGCCACCAGGCTTATAAATTTTTTGAGTAGAAAGAACAAGTATCATCTGGAAGAAATTGGCATTAATAACAAAACAGGGACTATTCTGGAAGTAAAAAAGGTATTGACTAAAAGGTCTCTGATGCAAAATTTGGAAAGAAGGTGCCAAAGCATGCAGGAGGAAACTAATGCTTTTATGGAAAAATTTGGTATTTTGCAAAACAAAGGGCTACCCATCCCTTTAGTTATCAATGATAAATTAATGAGGCATATAGATTATGTTGACAAATTGGATCAATATGCAGATAACTAGGCAAGTTCATCAACTAGTACATCACCACCAAAGGCACTGCTTATAGGCAAAGTTCTCTATGACAGTCTAGAGAACATTTTCTATGTTGAACATGAGTTAAAAGCATTTTTTTCCAGTTCAGCCTACTTTTTTCAAGTACACAGAGACTGATGAAATCCTCAGGAAACTTCAAAGGACCAGAATACTACAAGAAAAACGGTGGGAAGAAATGCTAGACATTTTGTAATTTATCCTTAGTAAAAAGTAAATTTTCATTATTTACTATAATCAAATATGGTAAAAGAGGATGAAAAAGGATCAAATAGGTAAAGAGTATCAGAATAGGTCAAAGTGTATTAGAAAGAAAGTGAAAAGCAAAACAGAAAGCACGGATTTACAAGGAAGACAGCAGGATGCCTCATCTTAGGGCCTGCCTCCAGCTCATTCACAAAAGCAGGGACAGCAAGCCATCAGTTTACTTTATTTTCTATCTAAGAGACCATCTGTCTCTATTTTCATGTAACTTATAGTTATTCACCCTATAATATATCTCTCTTTGATTAAGATATTTTATTGTAAAAATTTTGTATAAATTTTCCCTCATTCAGAGTATTGAGGGTGGATTCTTAGACATTTCTGTAAAACTGATTACTTTGGAATAAAGTGTTGTTGGACCAAATCTTGCATGGCGGGCTAGATGTAGAATTGATACAAAGGACTTTTCACAAGATTCAAGTGCAATACACCGGACAAATAAGTATTTTATAACTCATGTGTTATTGTTTTCTTGTTTAAATATTTCAATTGTGCTTCATATCTGAATATTAAAACGAAAAAGCATAATTCAGAAAGTGCTTAAGTGCAATATGTTTTCAATCATTTTCAATCATTTTTATTCTTAATGTTTTCCTCTGAACTATGGTAGGAAAGGAATTATTAATTGCTCCTACTTCTTAGTTTATCATTTAGATCATTTAGTAAAAAATCCTTAATTGCTTTTTACTGGTGATCATCTAAATTCCATTTTTTCAAAACATGTGGAAGGATCCTTAATTGCTCTTCTTCCCTTTTGAGCCCATCCCATCCTTTCAAGTTCTCATTTGCTCCCTGTTTAGCTATCTTGCCCTGTGAAGCCATCCTTTGCTGAGAAACCAAATCCAGTTGAGCCGTCTTCTTTTGACTCCATTAGCCCAATGGCTTAAAATATTCAGTTCTACCCATCTGCTATTGAATTTCACCACCAAACCCAATCAAAATCCCAAAGCTTTCATAACTAGCCTAAAACCTTATAAAACAAAGCTAAACCTTAAAGAGAGAGCCCTATCTAGGTACAAATTGGCTAGATTTTGTACCCAAAAGTTGGTTTGTGGTTACCTCAGACCCCTTTCCTCTTCTTAAAACTTCTTGGAAAATCTAAGTGATAACAACAGTTATAGCAAAAATGTTGCAATGTCTCTTAAATGTAACATATTTATAAATTTATGTATCATCGAACTTTTTGATGTTTGTTGACCAAGTCAAGGTTGATTAGTCAAAAAGTGACTGACCATTTGCATCGCTAAACAGATAAAAGTTCCTTCATTGAACTAGTTTTTCGTCGGTCTCGCGACGAAAAGGATAATAGTCGCAATTATGATAATGTGGAGATGGTTCATTATAATACCAATGAATGCATGCTAATTAGAGAAAATAAATAAACAAATTTGACATTATTCTTGTAATTTTTTATGGTACGAACAATTTTATTCATACTTTCATACTATTTCATTGAAATTTATTCCTATATGTAGTAGTGACACAATGAAATCAGAATTCAAGAGCATCCTCTCTTGAAGTAGTTTATTGATGCATTCCCAAAGGAAATATTAGGGTTGCCACCCAAGAGGGAAATCAAATTCTCCATTAAATTGATTCTCAGTGCAGTACCAGTTTCAAAAGCTCCATATAGTATGAGAAAACCAAAACTAGTAGAATTCAAGTTGCATCTAAAAGAAATGTTAGATAAGGGGTATATCAGACCCAGTATGTCACCCTAGGGAGCCCCAATGATATTTGTAAAAAATAAGGATGGCAGCTTGCGGCTATGAATTGACTACTAGTAACTAAATAAATCTACAGTGAAAAACTAGTGCTCGTTGCATGAAATTGATGATCTATTCAATCCACTGAGAGGGGTTTCATTGTTCACTAAAATAGATTTGAGATCTAGTTATCCTCAGGTTTGAATTAAAGATGAAGAAAACATTCAAGATGAGATATAAACATTATGAGTTTGTGGCGGTTCCATTTCAGATCACAAATGCACTAACCACATTTGTGTGCTTGATGAACGATGCCCGCAGTCCATATTTAGATAGTTTTGTATTGGTTTTTGTGGATGATAAACTGGTTCACTCAAAAACCAGGGAAGAACATGAAGAGAATTTGAAGGAAGTGTTGCAGTTGATGAGGGAAGACAAGCTACATGTCAAACTCATCAAGTGTGGCCTCTTCCAATGTCTAATATTTGGGACATGTCACTTCAAGAGAAGTGGCTGTGGAAAAGATTAAGGCCATAATGGAGTGGCACACTCCAAGAAATGACACAAAGGATAGATTTTTTATGGGATTGGTTGGAAATTAATGGTGGTTCATTCAATATTTTTCCAGTATTGGACATCCAATCACATCCCTACATAAGAAAGGAGTCAAATTTCAATGGACATTACATTGTGTGGCAAGTTTTGAACAGCTCAATGAATTGCACACATATGCACCTATTTTGAGTATAGTAGATACTAAAAAGGCTTCCTATTCGACACATATGCCTATAAGGAAGGACTAGGTGGATTCCTAATGGAAGAGGGACATGTGATATATTATGAGTCAAGGAAATCAAATGAGCATGAGAAGAACTATGTCACTCATGACCTAGAATTGGTAGCAATTCATTAGAGAAATTTTGAGGTTTAAAATGGGCCTCCTAAGGAATATTATAAAATAATAGTGAAAATAATAAAATAATATTATATTTCCTTCATCAAGTTTTGGAGGGGAAAAAAACTACTTTTCCAACTCGTATTTTCAACTTATCTCCCTATGATTTTATTCAAATTTCTAGCAAGAGCACTCGTTAGATGCAAAATTTAATTTGCATCCAAGGAGTGCCCATGTTGCATATTTTTGGTAGACCCTACTACACAAAAAATGTGAAATACATAAAAAAAAAAACTTATTGGAATGACATTTTTCATGTATCACACATTTTTGTGTAATAGGGTCCACAAAAAGTAAGCAACATGGGTACTCCTTGGACAAAAAATTATAGTCAGCATCCAAAAAGGTGCTCCCGCATGAAATTTGAGTAAAAATCACAGGGAGATAAGTTGAAAATATGAGTGGAAAAAGTAGCTTTTTTTTTTCTTTTTTTTTTACTCCAAAAATGATGAATCGTCCCCGTGGTTGTCATCATCACATTGAATACTATTGGTTCTTATAAAGTTGATTTTTTTGTACATTTTTGTTTTGAGGCTCATTTTTTACCTCAAAATTTGTCTAATGGTTCATGCCCTAAAAATGTTGAGACACTACTTGCTTGGAAGAATATTTATATTGATGTCATATCATGGAGGAATAAGATATTTGTTTGATCAGCCCAAGTTAAATTCTAGGCAAGCCAGATGGTTGGATTTAATCAATGAATTTTATTTTGAAATAAAACATATTAAGAGAAAAGAAAATCGGGTAGTAGATGAACTTAGTAGAAGTCTACAAGTAGCACACTTGAAAGCTATAAGAATTTGTGGATTGATTCCAAGGAAAGGATCGAGGGATTGACACATGATGAGGATCTCCAACATGTGAATAAGTTATTATAGTAATAACCATAGGGATCAATGAGAAATAATTAAAATCTCACTGATGATGGTATGTTGTTGTTCTAAGAAGGGTGGTATGTGGCTAGTTTGAATGACTTGGAGAAGCTCATAATGGATGAGTTTCATAAAAGAATGTCATTCATTAGCCAAAGAGGTGTAAAATTTCATACCATTAGTGGAGTTTTCATACAAAAATGGGCATCATTAGCCACTGAAGATGAGTCCTTTTGAAACATTGTATGGTTGAAAATTTAACTAGTTTGGATGACCCAGTGAACAAAGTGGTTCTTGGACCTGACATGTTGAAATAAATGGAGCAGGAGGTAATTAATATCAGGTAGAAATTGAAAGCATCTTAGGATAGGAAAAATATTTATGCATACCAATAGAGAATGCACAGAGAATTCCAAGTGGGAGAGCATGTATATCTCCACATCAAACCAAAGAAGAGCTAACTAAGAGTGGGGTCTTATACTAAATTAGCACCCATATTTTGTGGAACATTTCAGATCTTGGAAAGAATGGGACCAGTAGCTTAGAGAATCACTTTACCACCCACAGTAAAAGCACACGATGTATTTCACATTTCTTTTCTTAAAAAGTATGAATGTGACACTAATCATGCAATACATCGGTATATGATACAGGTGTAATCAAAGGGAGAATTCCAACTAGAACCACTATGAATCCTAGAGTAGGGGGGAACCATGCTCTAGAATCAAGCAATAGAGCAAGTCAATGTGCAATTGAAGAACTTTGGCCTAGATGAAGAAACCTAGGAATATGTTGAAAAAATGAGTTTACTATACATGTTTTTGTTTAAAGAATAAGTAGATGTAAGGCTTGTGATTATCAAGATCAATTTTATTATTTTTCTTGTAGTTACAGAACATTAAGGATGGTGTTCCTTTAAGGGGGTGAGATTTGTAGTAAACCCACTTTTTAACCCTTTTTTTATATGTTTGATAATAACCATGAAATCCGGCGTGGAATCCATGGCTAGCAATGAAAAATCATGTAAATAATTTAATTATTAAATTATTTTCTTGAAAAATAAAAAACAAAATGGAATGTTAGCCTGAAGGGAGGGACATGTGGATCAAATTCTAAGGGAGATCAGAGAAATGGGAGAGTGGATAAATGGAAGAAGGCACCTTCACCCTCGAGGATGGAAGAGGTGGCATAAAATATTGAACCAGTGTGATATATAGCAAATATGTGATTGGATGGGGGAAAAGTGCCTACATTTTCTTGTTCAGAAATCAGATGGAAGAGGGGAGCTCTATATTCTCACAGGTACATGAAGAGATGCAAGGAAAAGACTGCAATAGAGGCAAAATGCAAAGGGAGAAGTTGAAAAGGAAAATTGAGGAAAGGAAGTCATGATGATAGAGACAAAGAATTCCTTAGACGTTGGACATGAAGCATATGGGGCAATGTTGGAGTTGTGAATGAGCCTTGTATTCTAAAATTGGGGTTTTATTCCTTGTATTGATATTCTTGATGCCACTAGATTGTGTTTTTACAAGCCTAATTGGTCAGTGGGAGACTTAGTGGGTGACTAAATCACTGTGGTGTTGGTTGTATAGTTGTTAACCACTTGGCTAGGGAAGTTTGAGTCATTGTGGTGCTTGTTGGAGAGATTTTTTAACCACTTGGATAGTGGATTGCAGATCCCTATGGTTCTTTCTATGAAAAAGTAGTTAAAGAGATCATCTAAATAGTGGATTCAACCTCCTAGACTAAGAAATGCCCGATCTATAGCTTGGGTTAAACCCTGTGATCAGACTTGAAGAAGTATGTGAGTCAACATAGTGTTTACTACCAGAGAGCAGTTAAGAAACCACCTAAATAGTGGACTCCCTCTCTTGAGTGGCTACCAAGCATTAGTGTGAATTTTCCTTGAGAAAGAATCCCCTCAGAATTTGGATCCAACTTAGGGGTGTTCAGTTATAATAAAGTTGCAATGTGGTTGGCCTATGGTTGGGTGGAGAGTTGAAGTCCCTCGTTTAGTTGCCAACCACCTTTACACATTCAGATAAGTTAAATGCATTGATATATTGAGTTATGAACCATGATGTTCCATGAATTGCATATATATATTTATGATCTCTTGTATATTCCTAAATTCTAATGAATGCCTAAATGGTGAAGATAATTATTGTGCTCATGGTTAGCATGTTATATTATATTTGAGGGATTTAGTGAATGTTTGGATTGTGTTGTATAATAACTTATTCATGGTTGATCTGATAAATTGTGTGTTTATGCTGATTCACCTGATTGTTATGGCTAATAAATATAATATCCTAGTTTCTCAGAGGACTTATGTTGTTTATTAGAGGGGTTGCATCTCCTCTTGTATCGATATCAAATCTTGTATGCTAGGACTTGTTGAATAATAGATACATCCTTCTAAATTAATTTAACTAGCCTATAAGAGGTTGTATGGTTGGACTAATTGAGGATAATCTCCTTGTGTGGTTCTATTGAAAAACTATGAAATTTGGTGTTGGGGCTCTACCCCATATTCTTTCTAAAACCACATAATGGATGTCATGGACACCAGTTTCTTGTACTAGATATAAAGCATAATTTGAGGTTCAATACTTCAACCCTTATGCCTTGGAACCAAGAAATTTGGTGTTTAAGTTGTTGTCTCTTTCCTTGAAAAATTTCCCTTCTTCCCTTTTTCTTTTGTGCGTCGTAAAAATTCAAGAATATGGGGATCTAGGGATGGTAAGGGAAAATACCTTTGTGAAGGCCTAGATTACTCAAGACCAAATTTATATCAAGCTTGATTACATCCAGAAATCCAAGAATATGGGATTAGTATTTTCTAACACTTTTGTGAAGGCTTGATAACTCTAGGGCTGGATTTCTCTCAATCTAAATTGTATCTGAAAATCCAAGATTCTAGGTTTGGCAAGGGCCAACACTTATGAATTCCCATATTAATATACGACCAGATATCTCTCTAAGTGGATTTCAATTTGGGAATCCTGAGATATAGGGGTGTTGAAGGAAAATTCCTTTTTGAAATCGCAGATGCAACTTGGGCCATTTGTAACCATGGAGTATCTTAGTTTTCCATGGTGTGGGGGCTGTGTGGACCCCACATGATGTTAATGTTCCATGGGCCAAGAAAGGGCCACATCTATGCCATGTGGGAATCTATTGGTGATTTGGCATGGTGACATGACTTGATGACATGGCATGGTGACATGGAGTGGTGATGTGGATTGGTGACTTAGTTTGGCATGACGTGGCTTGGGTAGACCCTACAAGGGTCTCCAAGCCAACCATATTTTCAAAGGAATGAAGTGGAGAGTGGGCTGGAGATTAGCATTAAATATATATTGAGTGGTGTCCCTTCTATTTGAAATTTAATGGAAATGGGATATGTGTGGTTAGGCTTAGCACCAAATCACCCTTCTCTAATCAATGACTAAAATTCATAAGGACTCCCCCTTCCCCACACTAAAAACCACCAATTTGGGTCCACATTACTAGTTTTTTTGGTTGAGGCATAAACATAATGAATGTGCAAGAGAAGGAAGAGAGTGGGACTAGGGTGGAAATATGAGTACTAAAACATTGTCATCGGATTTTCAGACCTCATGCTTCTGCTTGAGGTTAGAGCAGAGGAATTCAAGGAGGAAGCCCCCTCTCGGACCCTGAGCCTCAGCTTGAAATTTGAGTAAAGGGAGTCAAAGAGGAAAACCCCAACACCAAGGCACCGAGATGATGGGCTTCACATTGGACACGTGGTACGATGGATGGAAGTGCAATTCCCATGGTGTGGTCCATAGATGATGTGCAGTGCCACGTGAGTAGGGAGAATGCCACGTGAGTGCCACAGGATTTCCTTCTAACGACATGGCCTCCTTTTAGAGGCTAAAACTTCTAACAAGCATAAATTTTGACCTGGAACTCAGATTGAGGTAAATTGTATATTTTCGGAAAGCTCTTCATAATTTGATCATCATGGTGGTATCATAATTAAATTTTATAGACTTGAAAAAATAAAGTTTTTTTCTAACCACATCTCCATAACAAACCTTGAGGATCGGTTCAAATAAGTAAAACCTTCCTCAGCCTAAGAATATTTAAGGGGGATAGAAGGAGTGGTTACTTTGGAGCTTACAAAAATAGTGCATGCAATAAAGATGTGGAGACAATACTTGCTTGGGAGAAATTTTGTACTAATGTCATATCATGGAGGGCTTTTATACTTTTTTGATCAGCCCAAGTTAAATACAAAGAAATACATATGGCTAACTCTAATTAGTGAGTTTTATTTTGAGATCAAGCATATTAAGGGTAAGGAAAATAGAGTAGCAGACACACTTAGTAGAAGTCTACAAGTAGCTCACATGGTAGCGATGAGCACTTGTGAGATTGACATCAAAGAAAGGATCAAAAAAACATTAGTACATAATGAACATTTCTAGCATGTAAAGGAATGCTTACAACAAGAACCAGAGGGACCAATGAGAAAGAAATTACAAGCTCACTACTGATGGTATCTTGTTGTTTACAAAAAGATGGTATGTTCCTTGTGTAACAGACTTGAAGAAACTCATAATGGATGAGTTTCATAATATAGCTTATTCAAGTCATGCTAGCTATAAGACAATGATAAAATCCATAAATAGATCATATTGTTGGCCAGGAGTTAATGAATAAGGATATTTTTTAATACATTTCCAAATGCCTAGAATGCCAACAAGTCAAAGTGGAATGCAGGCACCCATCGGGGCTGCTGCAACCAATCCCAATTCCTAAGTGGAAATGGGAAATCATATCCATGAACTTCATTATAGGATTACCAAAGACATCCAAAGATCACGATGCCGTTATGGTGGTTGTTGATGAATACATTGCAAAGTTCCTAGTGTTAGGTTCCTATACCAATAGGTATCATATTTCATGATTGGCATTGATAAGGCCTAATATGTTCAAACCTTTGGCTGGTTGCAAAGGTGTTCCATATTTCAAAAAAAAACAAAAACAAAAAATTAAAAAATGAAAAGAGGGTATGTCCTAAAAGAAAAATCAAAGGGCAAAAAGAAGGAAATGATCAAGAGAGAAAGCAAATGAACCCCAAAGAAAAGACCAAGAAAGTGCGCTAGTCCAAAATGCCACTATTGTTCCATTTTTGAAAAAATTGATTGTGTGAAGTTGGTTGATTCATGTCACAGTTGATGGATAGCCTAACAACTCAAATCTTGACCAGGTCCATATTTCAATTTACTTGTCTTAGAAATAGTGAATAAAGTTTGTCCAAACAGTTCAAGCTTGGCAGACCAATAGTTAGGTAGAGAAGCAAAGGGTCTCAACAGCTAAATCTGAGCCCTTGGAAGAAATAAGGACAGATTTAGATAGGAGGGTAGTTAAAAGAAAAGAAGAGAAAGGGTTTGCTAGTTCAAATGCACCCAATGATAAAGGAAGAAAAAATGCTAGGTGAAATAGGTTGGGTAGGCAGTTTTCATGTTGCAGAAGCAGGTTTATGAGAAATTTTGTCTCTTGAAGGTGATTCATCTCATGGATATCATAAAATATCAGGTCAACTAGGTGGTCACAAAGCAGATGAAACATGACTAATTTCCCTTCTCATTCCTCCAAAAAACAATTACTAACTTCCCCTCCAAGGACACTGAGATCTGCTCAGTGCTCCTAGTTCACTTCATTTCATGGAAAAGATTAAGTAAAACTGTGTTTTACTTAGGCAAAGGAATCCACATTTCTTGTGTAAAATGCTTTTATTCCATTATGCTAAGTTTCCCAAACTCCATAGCTTGGTATCCTTTCATCTCCCTAAGCCTAAGTTTTACACTTTTAACTTAGCGCTTTTTTTTGTTTGAACATATTTTTCATATTAACATATTGATTTTATTATATAGTTCCCATATAAGATTTTTCCCCATCCCCGTACTATATAAAATACATAAGAAAAACCCTGAAATTTTAATATCTCGCCCCAGGCTTAGTTATAAGCCATATATTAATGTTTTGAGGGGGTCCGAGGTTTATCTGAAACCTTATGGACAACCCTCCCCACGCAAAATATTGAAAATTTGATTAACACCTGGTTAATCAATAAATATAAACCCCCGACAGCCATAGGAATTCCCCCGATGCAAATTAAATCATGGTTTATTACCCGGCTCATCGCGCAATAAACACCCGTAATCTCCAGTCCCCAAAAATCGTTGGATTTTGGCTTTCCCATCCAACGGCCCATAACAATATCGGAACCCCTCTGATGATCGATAGATAGCACCCGATGAAAAGCAGTATTCCCTCCATACAAAAGACACGCATCGCCCGCCTGGTATCATCGCATCCCCTCCGCCCGAAACAACGTTTGTCCCAAAAGTGGTGCGAGGAATACCATATACCGCCCCCGCAGAACCCCGATGATGTCATCTGATGACATCACCCCCGCGTCATCCCCACGTCACCATTGCCACCTCAGCTCCATGTCATCTTCCACATCATCACCATGTCCCTGCTACACGACAAGAAAATTATGTCATGCTGACATCATCACAAAAAAGTGCCAAAAAGCCCATAAAGCCAATTTTTTTGTCAAAACCCGTGAAAGTGATTGTTTTCGTCCATTTCTATTTCTTGTTTTGCGGAACATGTGCATGCAAACTATGACGAACTTGCCACCAAAGCTCCAATCCATCACCTTGACCACCATAATCTGGCATCCTGCTCTGCAAATCATCGTCCAACCAGCCAATTACTCTTGTGTGCGTCGTAAAAACACAGGTATCCTTCAAGTTGCCTTAGCACATAGGAGGTGATACATCTTTTGCTGGGACTTCTCAGTAGTCCACACAAAAAGCCAGCACCGGATCAGCAAAGGGTAAGGAGGTAATAGACACAGAGCAGGAAACAATGACAGACCAGCCAGATACATCAAAGGAACAAGGCCAAAGGCAAGGTCCTTCAACATAGACTAAGGTGCCTGAAATCCCTGTATTACAAACTCCTCTAAAAGAGGAAAGAGGCAACAAAAGAGATAGAGAGGAAAGCACACCTATAAGTGGACCAGAAGAACATCCAGGGAAAAGAGGCAAAGGTTAAATCCTTACTCTGAAGAGGAACTCTTGGAAGAGACAACAAGCAGCCCAAGAGGTGAGGGAAGGATTGAACAGCAGAGTCCTCCAAATTTGGAAACATCAGCTAGCTCATACCAACAAGAGCTAGAGAGACAGCACAGTGTGGAGATTACGTCCACCAGGCCATCAAACAAGCAACAAAGAAAGCAAGGCTCGGATACTAAGAGAGCATTTACTGAAATAAAGGCAAGAAATGAGCCAATAAGAATTCAACTTTATAATCAATTGCTGAGAATGGCTCCCACAAATCAACAAAGGTTAATGGCAGCATACGATATTCAAGAAGGGAAAATGACCCTTAGTCACTTCAAGCCCACAATGCAGCAGTGATAGTCAGTTGCTGATTATATCAGGGCCAATCTGGAATTTATCTCCAAAGATATCCATCCAATGGACCATATTGAAATAAATAAGAAAACCGGAGAAATGGTGTACTCCACCTTGGCAGACAAGGCATTATTAGCTCACAAATTGCAAAATTCATTGCATAACACCTCTGCCCAATTAGAATTGGAAAAGGCTTCCTCATTAGCCAAGGATAACGGGATCAAATCCTTGGAAGAGATTATCATTGAGCTGGGACATGATCCCAAGGATGCCAAGGGCATAAAGGCATTGATAAAAAAGAAGGAAGAAGACATTGCAACCCTCAAAAAGCAATTAAAGTTGCCAATTACAATGCATCCACAAACCACAGAGGTAGTGCAGCAAAAAGAAGAGGAAGACTTAATGGATTTGCTAATGAAAATTAATCAAAGGCAAATGAGACAGAGCAGGAACTGGAGAAGGCATTACAGGAAAAGCAAGGAGTGTCGACCTCCCAACCACCAAAAACAGCTCCAACAAGCACAACTACTCCTCCTAGAACCACAACAATAGTACCTCCCATTGTCCCAACAACAGGTACATCAACCACAGATACTTCAGTAGCAACAACAACAGTACTAGATACCAGCATGAGCATGGAAGAGTTGATGAAGGCAGTAAAAGAGTTAGAACTCCAAATGTCAGAGCTTAAAGAGGCCAAAGACAAATTGGCTAAACTAGAAGTAAGTTATGATAAATCAAAAATGACTATTTTAGAAAAGACAAGAGAGGTAAAAGCATTGGAAAACAAGGTAAGATCCCTGGAAAAGGATCTTTCTCTTCACAAACCTCTAGCAGAAATCAAAAAGATCTTGTGGACTAATATTGGGCAATCCATCACTGATCAATGGAGATCAATACAAACAATCCATGAGCAAATTGACTTGATAGTACAAGCCCAAGTAGAGATTCAAAAGGCCAGGACATTATTGGGACACATGCCCGAGCAGGCCAACAGATTAATACACTTTTTAAATACTCACTCCAGTGAAGAACTAGCATCACTGGAAATCAGAGACAGGACAGGCACCATTCAAATAGTCAAGAGAGTTCTGACCATGAAGAACTTCATACAAAATTTGGAGAGGAAGTGCCAAGACATGCAAGTGGGGATAAATGCTTTTACAGAGAAGTTTACAATTTTGCAAGAAAAGGGTCTGCCCAGTCTATTAACCAATGATCATAAACTGATGACACATAAAAACTATGCTCACAAGGTGAATACATATGTTACAGATCAAATCACAGCCTCATCAAGCACTTCAGAAGAAAGAACACTCCCATCAGGACAGAACCTGTATGACAGTTTGGAAAATCTGTTTTACATTGAACATGAAATAAGACAGCTTTTCACAATCCAGCCTGATTTCTTCATATACACTGATGCTGATGAGACTTTAAGGAAATTGAAAAGACATCAATTACCAGGAGACCCATGGTGGAAAAGAATGTTGGAAATTTTATAAACATATCTTTAATTTATGTTTATAGATTTGGAAGGTTGAAATTTGGTATCATATGCCATGAAGAAGAAAATAGCAGGAAACAAGGATCAAGCTAGAGAAACAGTGTATAAAGACAGTCCAGGTACAGCCAAAAAAACTGGGGCAGCAGCGCAAGATATCAATAGAAGACAGTTTTCAGTTGACTCACTGAGCGTAAAAGTCAACATATCTGACCAACTGAAGCGGCCAGCACAACAGCGGTTACTTTTGCATTCATTTCTCTCTATTTCCAACATCATTTACTTCTCCTGTAAAGTAGATGGATGAAGTTATTACTTGATATTTTCTCATCCAGATATTTTGTAAATACTTTTTGTATAAATACCTCCCCAAATGAAGTATTCGAGGTTGGTTGGTAATATCTTCTCTGAATTGCACTTTAACTCTAAGAATTTGTTCAATACAAAAGTTGTTGGATTTCATTTTCGTTGCACTATCTGAATGTGGAATTGATGCTCTGGGCTCAGCTACAGAATTCTTATGTCATGTTATGGATCAATAAGTTTCTCCTCACCTGTGCTTTACTGTTTATGAAGTTTATATGCATCATATATGTTTCATGAGCTTAATAATCGAGAAAAAGAATAGCACAGAATTTGTTTGTTTACACTCTGTGTTCAATATTTATTATTATTAATGTTTTCTTCAGGATCAGCATAAATAGGAATTCTTAACTGCTCTTGTTTCCCTGGTTCTTACATATTGATTTAATGCTAGTAAATTCTTAATTTCTTCTTGGTCATAATCATTCACTTTCTTTTTGTTTTTATGTTGAAGGATTCTTAACTGCCCTCCAACCACAGACTCCATCCCATCTAATCCAGCTTATGAATTGTTCCATGACTGATTACCCTGCTTTGTAGTTCCTCCTTCTGTCAAAGAGACCATATCCAGTGGTTCAACCTCCTAGACTCCATTAGCCCAATGGATTAAACCTCTCAGACTTGCAACCATGTTCTACAGAACACCACCATCCAAAACTCAAAACAAAACCATTGTACCTCATAACTAGCCTAATACAATTTAAAACAAAGCAAAATTATAAAGAGAGAGCCCTCTCTAGATACAGATTGGCTAGAATCTGTGTTCAAAATATTGGTCTGTGGTTACCTCAGTCGTATTCCCTCCTTAGAATTTTCCTTGGGAACAACCTGAGTGATAACACCTAGAACACCAACAAGTCAAAGTGGACTGTAGGCACCTAGCGAGACTGTTACAACCAATCCCAATACCTAAGTGGAAATGGTAATTCATATCCATGGACTTCATTACAGGCTTACCAAAGACATCCAAGTAGCATGATGTCATTATGGTGGTAGTGAAAAAGTTGAGTAAGGAAGATCACTTTATATTTTTCAAGTCCACCCACAAATCTATTCACATAGATCATATTTTTATGAATAAACTATTTAGACTAAATGGCATACCCAAGAATATCATCTTTGATAGGGATGCCAAGTTCACATCAAATTTCTGGAAGGCATCTTTTTTTGGATTTGGGACCCAGTTATATTTTAGTACAACATATCATCTTCAAACAGATGGCCAAACTAAAAGGGTAAATCGAATTTTAGATAACATGTTAAGGATGTATGTCATGCATCATCCAAAGAGGTGGGAGGAATTCCTACCATAAGTTGAATTTTCATACAATAATGTGTATTAAGAGTCACTGAAGATGAGTCCTTTTGAGGCATTATATGGACGAACATGTAACACTCCCATAATTTGGGATGACCCAGTGAAAAAAGTAGTTCTTGGACCCAACATGCTGAAACAAATGGAGGAACAAGCACTAAATATTAGGAAAAATTCGAAGGTGTCTAGGATAGGAAAAAGAATTATACAAATCTGCATTAATTCCAAGTGTGAGAGCATGTATATCTCTACATCAAACCAAGGAAGACCTCACTAAAAGTGGGTTTTTGAGCTATGTTTGCACCCAAAGTTTGTGGACCATTCGATATTTAGAATGAGTGGGACCAGTGTCTTATAGATTTTCCTTACCACCTATTGTGAAAGTAAATAGTGTATTTCACATTTCTTTGCTTAAGAAGTATGTACATGACACTAATCATGCCAATGATTGCTCTATGATATAGGTGAAATCAGAGGGAGAATTTCAGCTAGAACCATTGTGCGTCATAGCTTTAAGGTAGAACATGCTATGAAATCAATTAATAAAGCAAAGTCAAATAGAAATGGAAGCACTTTGGACCTGATGAAGCAACTTGGGAGATGGCATATCAAATAAGGGTGCTCTACCATTCATAACAATGAGGATGGTGTTCCTTTAAATGGGTGGGGTTTGTAATAGCCATTTTTCATTTCACCCCATATATGTAAATATAATTGTGTAAATGCTCGCATGGGATCCACGATTGGCCAACAAAATTGATTTTGAACACATGAAAGTTAATGTGAAAATAAATTTTGGTTGGTTGAAGGAGTGGGAAACACATATCTGAAGCCTAAGGGGGAAGGCCTACTACGTGTCACAAGTAGGAAATAAATGACCCCATTAAATGCCTTAAAACTTCGTGCCTACCAACCCAACCACTATGCTAAACAGAATTGAAGAGATGGGATCAGGGCATGTGGGTAGAGGACAGTGCCCATCCCCATCAACCACGTTGATTGAAGTGAGAAGAGCCATTTCCTTGCGAAGAAAAGAGAGGATTCAATGGGGAAGATGATAGAAGAAGGATATTGGAAAAAATAATGTGAGTAGAGAAGAAAAAATAAATAAACAAAAACATCCACTTGAAAGCAAGAACGACTAGAGCAAAAGAAAGGAGTAGTGTTGAAGTTGTGACTGTGTCCGGTGCATTGTAATTCGGGGTGATATTCCTAGTATCTATGTGTTTTAGGCCACTAGATTGTCTATCTAAGTCGGTGTCTTCAATGAGAAGCTCAGTGGATGACTAAGTCACTATGGTGCTTGTTGTACGGTTGTTAGACCACTCAATTCTTATTGTATCATTGGTAAACCACCCAATTCTTGTTGTATGGTTGTTAAACGACTTGGACAATGAAATATGAACCATTGTGGTGCTTGTTGGAAGAGTTGTTAAACGACCTATACAACGAACTACAAAGCCCTGCGGTGATTGCTACAAAAAGATAGCTATGAAACCACATACATAGTGGATTCAAACTCCTAGACCTGAGCAATAGCCCATATGGAATTTGGGTGAAGTCTTGTGATAAAACTTGGAGAACTAAGTCACTATGGTGCTTATTACTAGAGATCATTTGTTAAACTACCAATACGCTCTACTTCATCTTCTAGGTATGTAAAAATCCTTTGGTATGAATTTCCCAGAGAAAGCATCCCCTCAGACTTTGGATCTGGCTCAAGGGTGATCATTTGTAAGAAAGTTGCAATGCAGTTGGCCTATGGTTGGGTGGAGAGATGGAGTCCCTACTTCAATTTCCATTCATATTTAAACACACAAATATGTCTAATTAGTTATCCATATTTTAATTATGGATTGTGATGTTCATTTTTATGTTTATGATTGGTGCAAGGTCTTGTGTGTTTATGATTCTAAATGAATACATGAATTGTGAAGTCCATTGTTATGCTCATGATTGGAATGATATCTTGTATGTCTAGGAATTTACTAAATGTTTGGACTATGTTGTCCAATAGTGTGTTCATGGTTGATGTGATAACCATGTGTTTATGCTCACTCATTGACTCTCATGTTTTTGGAATTTAATAGTTCAATTTCTAAGAGGATTTGTGAGGTTTGACAAATGGATTGTAACTCTTCTTGCACAATTATGTAAATCGGTGTATTTCATGTTTAGTTAATTGATAAATCAAATGTGTTTGAATATTTTTAACCAACCTAGAAGAGGCCAGTAGAGTTGGAGTGTTTGGTATATTTCTCCTTGTGCAACATGTATAAAATATGAGAATTTTGGGTTGGGGCCTTGCCCTTTATTGTCTCATAAATTTGTAATTTTGGTGTCATGTGAACCTTTTCTCTATTGTTGGTTATCATATAAAAGTAGAAGTTCCAATGCCTCAGGTCCTTTGGCCAATACACAGAGTAAATTCAACATTCGGGGAATTCACCCCTTTTCTTATATCTGTTCACTGAAAAAATGAGGTTTTAGGACCTTAGGGCCATGTGCCTTAATACACAGATAAATTTTGGTTTAGGGTGGTCACCCCTTCATTTTGCAAAACCTAACTAATGGAATTATAAACAAATTGGTGTTCTAATGGTTGTTGGGACCGAGAAGCGAAATGGTTAGCATATATTTACATATGAGTATAACAGCATAAAGTCACCCCATTGAAATTGTGATAAGTCGGCCTCATCAGGTTGTTGAACCACAAGACAGTTGTGTGAGTTTGATGAGTGGAGAGGCTCAATGTTGATGGGTTAATATAAAACATTGTCCATCGGCCACAAAATTTACATGCATAAGGAAGATATGAAATTTTGACACTGAGAACCTGAGGCTAAGATGATGTATCCTAGTATGATGCGGTCAAGATGGTGTGGCCTTGTATGACATCGCATGGTATGATGTGGTATGGGATGATGTGGTTGTAGAGCCTCATGAATGCTTCATCTTGACATTCTTCGTCACTCATTTTCCTTCTCCTTGACCATTAATTTTAACTTGATATACATCAAACTGTGGGTTTTTGACATAGGTAAGGTATTAATTATCCTTTTTTCATATTTCATAAATGTTCCTTATTATTAAGTTAAATTTTGCATTGGCTACCAAATTCGTGCAATTCTGCAGCTAACATCCATTTCTCCAGCCAAATCCATTGTTGAACAGGGTCCGAGGCACCATTCAAGGAAAGAGAGATATGGGCAAAAAGAGGTTGATCCCCTCAACGACCTCCTCCTATTCATCTGCATCAAATCGTTAAAATAAATCCTGAATCACATGATCAAATGCAAAAGTGAACATGTAGCTAGAGCAAGTGAGCGAGATTCCGAGATGAAAAAGCCTTATGATTTGATTTGCCAGATAGCAAATCGTGAGTGAATCATTATCCACTTCTTAGTTTGATAATTGAATTAGAACTCTGTTAGCTAAATTTAGTCATGAAAGCGTCAAAAATTTATTAAATGGATTTTATAAATACCGTAAGGCTAGAAAAAATAGGGGATGTCGATGAATGAATATTTTGTGATTCTAATCATTTTGAAACCTATGTATTTTATTTAATGGAAGCACCTTCAAAGACTTGATTCATAGTTAATTGTCTTTTGAAGCTTGAGACCACCTGTTTGTGGAGGGCCCTTATAAATAGTGAGGGTTTTTAACTTATATATTTTCCTTTCTGTTATTGTTTGTTGTGGTATTTTCGTATATGTTCATTTCATAATTCTTAGTCTAATTTTAGATTGGATAGCAGCAGTGACATTTCTTTTGATTAGAAAAGAAGCAATGAAGTTCTCTATTAGTTTTTTTGGATCATCGAATATTAATCCTGGTCATTTATAGTTTTGATCTTCTTATGATAGAATTATAGCTCTCTTTTATAGTTTATGCAGTTGATTTGATCATCAAAATACTAGTGGTTTCCTTGTGATTTGTTTGGAATTTCATCAAAAATCATTTCAACTTCAAAGCATAAGATGTTTCTCTCTATAGATTTACGTATATATATTTCTTTCAGCTTTATGTTCAGAGCATTGTCATTCGAAATTATTCTTAGTTTAGCTTCAGAAGAAGAGTGGTTTGATTGTAGTTACTGTCTTGAACTTTCAATCTTGAAGCAAGTGTGAGTTAATCTAGTTTTCATTCTGCAAGTGTGAGTTAATATAGTTTTCATTATTCAAGTGTGAGTTAATATATTTTTCCTTCTGCATGTGTAATTTAATCTAGTTTTCATTCAGCGAGTGTGAGTATGATATAGTTTTCATTCAGAAAGTGTGAGTTAATCTAGTTTTCATTCTGCAAGTGTGAGTTCTTTATGATTTCATTTTTCAAGTAAGGAATATTGCTTTAGATTCACAATAATTTTATTTTCACTAGATAGCAATGATAATTTCATTTTGAAATAGGACTACAAAACTTAAAAACACATTTCCAATAACTCAATCAATTAATAAATTCAACTCAATAAAAAAGGCTTCTAGCATTTTAATTCAGCAAGTGTGAGTATGATATAGTTTCATTCAGAAAGTATGAGTTAATCTAGTTTTCTTTCCGCAAGTGTGAGTTCTTTATGGTTTCATTTTTCAAGTAAGGAATATTGCTTTAGATTCACAATAATTTTATTTTCACTAGATAGCAATGATAATTTCATTTTGAAATAGGACTACAAAACTTAAAAACACATTTCCAATAACTCAATCAATTAATAAATTCAACTCAATAAAAAAGGCTTCTAGCATTTTAATTCAGCAAGTGTGAGTATGATATAGTTTCATTCAGAAAGTATGAGTTAATCTAGTTTTCTTTCCGCAAGTGTGAGTTCTTTATGGTTTCATTTTTCAAGTAAGGAATATTGCTTTAGATTCACAATAATTTTATTTTCACTAGATAGCAATGATAATTTCATTTTGAAATAGGACTACAAAACTTAAAAACACATTTCCAATAACTCAATCAATTAATAAAGTCAACTCAACAAAAAAGGCTTCTAGCATATATTGTGCACTTTCACTTCACAAGTTTACCAACTCTGGTTGATAATTTATGTAATCAATTTAAAACAATTAAGTTGACAAACATTTTGGTGCCATTACCAGGGAAGTGTAAATAGAATTCTTTATTTCTTTTGGATAATTAAAAAAACAAAAAACAAAAAACCAAAAACATGATATGCATAGGGAAAGAGAGTCTAGGGGTAGATTTGTAGGTAGAGGAAAGAGTTGAATTCCAACAACATCACTCACTCCACCATGACCTCGTAGTGCCACCCCACCCACACAGGCTCAAATTCCATCCATAGCAGGCAAACGAAAACTCCCTTAGGCATTAAGATCTAAAATACAACCTATAGATTCACCAGCTTCATCAACAGAAGCCACAATAGAAGAAGAAGATCCCATATCCCCAACAACAGGAGTAATGTTCCTATCTTCAATTGGAGAACAACTTATAGCTCAAGAGTTGGAAGTTCCTACTTAAGAAGAGGAAGAAGAAACCTATTTCAACAAACCATTGATAGAAAAACTAGATGAACTAGAGGAAGTTGAAAACCCAATCTTGGGACCTAGCTATATTTTAGTACAACATATCATCTTCAAACAGATGGCCAAACTAAAAGGGTAAATTGAATTTTAGATAACATGCTAAGGATGTATGTCATGCATCATCCAAAGAGGTGGGAGGAATTCCTACCATAAGTTTAATTTTCATACAATAATGTCTATTAAGAGTCACTGAAGATGAGTCCTTTTGAGGCATTATATGGACGAAAATGTAACACTCCCATAATTTGGGATGACCCAGTGAACAAAGTAGTTCTTGTACCAAACATGTTGAAAGAAATGGAGGAACAAGCACTAAATATTAGGAAAAATTCGAAGGTGTCTAGGATAGGAAAAAGAATTATACAGATCTGCAGATAATGCACAAAGAATTCCACGTGTGAGAGCATGTATATCTCTACATCAAACCAAGGAAGACCTCACTAAAAGTGGGTTTTTGTGCTATGTTTTCACCCAAATTTTGTGGACCATTTGATATTTAGAATGAGTGGGACTAGTGTCTTATATATTTTCCTTACCACCTATTGTGAATGTGCATAGTATACTTCACATTTATTTGCTTAAAAAGTATGTACATGACACTAATCATGCCAATGATTGCTCTATGATATAGGTGAAATCAGAGGGAGAATTTCAACTAGAACCATTATGCATCCTAGATTGAAGGTAGAACATGCTATGAAATCAATTAATAAAGCAAAGTCAAAGAGAAATGGAAGCACTTTGGACCTGATGAAGCAACTTGGGAGATGGCATATCAAATAAGGGTGCTCTACCATTCATAACAATGAGGATGGTGTTCCTTTAAATGGGTGGGGTTTGTAATAGCCATTTTTCATTTCACCCCATATATGTAAATATAATTATGTAAACACTCGCATGGGATCCACGACTGGCCAACACAATTGATTTTGAACACATGAAAATTAATGTGAAAATAATTTTTGGTTGGCTGAAGGAGTGGGAAACACATATCTGAAGCCTGAGGGGGGAAGGCCTACTACGTATCATAAGTAGGAAATAGATGACCCCATTAAATTCCTTAAAAATTTGTGCCTACCAACCCAACCACCATGCTAAACAGAATTGAAGAGATGGGATTAGGGCATGTGGGTAGAGGACAGTGCCCATCCCCATCACCCACGTTGATTGAAGTGAGAAGAGTCATTTCCATGGGAAGAAAAGAGAGGATTCAATGGGGAAGATGATAGAAGAAGGATACTGGAAAAAATAATGTGAGTAGAGAAGAAAAAAAAATAAACAAAAACATCCACTTGAAAACAAGAACAACTAGAGCAAAAGAAAGGAGTAGTGTTGGAGTTGTGACGGAGCCCGATGCTTTGTAATTTGGGGTGATATTCCTAGTATTTATGTGTTTTTAGGCCACTAGATTGTCTATCTAAGTCGGTGTCTTCAATGAGAAGCTTAGTGGATGACTAAGTCATTATGGTGCTTGTTGTATGGTTGTTAGACCACTCAATTCTTATTGTATCATTGGTAAACCACCCAATTCTTGTTGTATGGTTGTTAAACGACTTGGACAGTGAAATATGAACCATTGTGGTGCTTGTTGGAAGAGTTGTTAAACCACCTATACAACGAACTACAAAGCCCTGTGGTGATTGCTACAAAAAGATAGCTATGAAACCACATACATAGTGGATTCAAACTCCTAGATTTGAGCAATAGCCCATATGGAATTTGGGTGAAGTCTTGTGATAGAACTTGGAGAACTGAGTCACTATGGTGCTTATTACTAGAGACAATTTTTTAAACTACTGAGACGGTCTACTTCATCTTCTAGGTATGTAAAAATCCTTTGGTGTGAACTTCCCTGATAAAGCATCCCCTCAAACTTTGGATCTGGCTCAAGGGTGATCAGTTGTAAGAAAGTTGCAATGTAGTTGGCCTATGGTTGGGTGGAGAGATGGAGTCCCTCCTTCAATTTCCATTCATATTTAAACACACAAATATGTCTAATTAGTTATCCATATTTCAATTATGGATTGTGATGTTCATTGTTATGTTTATGATTGGTGCAAAATCTTGTGTGTTTATGATTTTAAATGAATACATGAATTGTGAAGTCCACTGTTATGTTCATGATTGGAATGATATCTTGTATGTCTAAGAATTTACTAAATGTTTGGACTATGTTGTCCAATAGTGTGTTCATGGTTGATGTGATAACCATGTGTTTATGCTCACTCATTGACTCTCATGTTTTTGGAATTTAATAGTTCAATTTCTAAGAGGATTTGTTAGGTTTGACAAATGGATTGTAACTCTTCTTGTACAATTATGAAAGTTGGTGTATTTCGTGTTTAGTTAATTGATAAATCAAATGTGTTTGAATATTTTTAACCAACCTAGAAGAGGCTAGTAGTCTGTAGAGTTGGAGTGTTTGGTATATTTCTCCTTGTGCAACATGTATAAAATATGAGAATTTTGGGTTGGGGCCTTGCCCTTTATTGTCTCATAAATTTGTAATTTTGGTGTCATGGGAACCTGTTCTGTATTGTTAGTTATCATATAGAAGTAGAAGTTCCAATGCCTCAGGTCCTTTGGCCAATACACAGAGTAAATTCAATATTCAAGGAATTCACCCCTTTTCTTATATCTGTTCACTAAAAAAATGAGGTTTTAGGACCTTAGGGCCATGTGCCTTAATACACAGATAAATTTTGGTTTAGGGTGGTCACCCCTTCATTTTGCAAAACCTAACCAATGGAATTATAAACAAATTGGTGTTCGAATGGTTGTTGGGACCGAGGAGCAAAATGGTTAGCATATATTTACATATGAGTATAACAGCATAAAGTTGCCCCATTGAAATTGTGATAAGTCGGCCTCATCAAGTTGTTGAACCACAAGATAGTTGTGTGATTCTGATGAGTGGAGAGGCTCAATGGTTATGGGTTGATATAAGACATTGTCCATCAGCCACAAAATTTACATGCATAAGGAAGACATGAAATTTTGACACTGAGAACTTGAGGCTAATATGATGTATCCTGGTATGATGCGGTCAAGATTGTGTGGCCTTGTATGAAGTGGCATGGTATGATGTGGTATGGGGTGATGTGGTTGTCGAGCCTCATGAATGCTTCATCTAGACATTCTTTTTCACTCATTTTCCTTATCCTTGACCATTAATTTTAACTTGATATGCATCAAATTGCAGGTTTTTGACATTGGTAAGGTATTAATTATCATTTTTTCATATTTCATAAATGTTCCTTATTATTAAGTTAAATTTTGCATTGGCTACCGAATTCTTGCAATTCTACAACTAACATCCATTTCTACAGCCAACTCCATTGTTGAACAGGGTCCGAGGCACCATTCAAGGAAAGAGGGATATGGGCAAAAAGATGTTGATCCCTTCAATGACCTCCTCTTATTCATCTGCACCAAATCGTTAAAAGAAAGCCCAAATCATGTGATCAAAGGCAAAAGTGAACACATAGCTAGAGCAAGCGAGCGAGATTCCAAAATGAAAAAGCCTCATGATTTTCTTTTCCGGATAGCAAATCGTGAGTGAATCATTATCCACTTCTCAGTTTGATAATTGAATTAGAACTTTGCTAGCCAAATGTAGTCATGAAAGCCTCAAACATTTATTAAATGGATTTTATAAATACCGTAAGGCTGGAAAAGACAGGGGATGTCGATGAATGAATATTTTGTGATTCTAATCATTTTGAAACCTATGTTTTTTATTTAATGGAAGCACCTTCAATGACTTTATTCATAGTTAATTGTCTGTTGAAGCTTGAGACCGCCTGTTTGTGGAGGGCCCTTATAAGCAATGAGGGTTTTTAACTTATATATTTTCCTTTCTGTTATTGTTTGTTGTGGTATTTTCGTATATGTTCATTTCATAATTCTTAGTCTAATTTTAGATTGTATAGCAGCAGTGACATTCCTTTTGATTAGAAAAGCGGCAGTGAAGTTCTCTAATAGTTTTTTTTGGATCATTAAATATTAATCCTGGTCATGTATAGTTTTTATCTTCTTATGATAGAATTATAGCTCTCTTTTATAGTTTATGTAGTTGATTTGATCATCAAAATAACAGTGGTTTCCTTGCGATTTGTTTGGAATTTCATCAAAAAGCATTTCAACTTCATAGCATAAGATGTTTCTCTCTATAGCTTTAGGTATATAGATTTCTTTCAGCTTTATGTTCAGAGCATTTTCATTCGAAATTATTCTTAGTTTATCTTCAGAAGAAGAGTGGTTTGATTGTAGTTATTGTCTTGAAATTTCAAGCTTGAAGCAAGTGTGAGTTAATCTAGTTTTCATTCTGCAAGTGTGAGTTAATCTAGTTTTCATTATGCAAGTGTGATTTAATATAGTTTTCCTTCTGCAAGTGTAATTTAATCTAGTTTTAATTCAACAAGTGTGATTATGATATATTTTTCATTCAGAAAGTGTGAGTTAATCTAGTTTTCATTCTGCAAGTGTGAGTTCTTTATGGTTTCATTTTTCAAGTAAGGAATATTGCTTTAGATTCACAATAATTTTATTTTAAATAGATAGCAATGATAATTTCATTTTGAAATAGGACTACAAAACTTAAAAACACATTTCCAATAACTCAATCAATTAATAAATTCAACTCAATAAAAAAGGCTTATAGCATATATTGTACACTTTCACTTCACAAGTTTACCAACTCTGGTCGATAATTTATGTAATCAATTTAAAACAATTAAGTTGACAAACATTTTGGCGCCATTACCAGGGAAGTGTAAATAGAATTCTTTATTTCTTTTGGATAATTAAAAAAAAAAAACAAAAAACCAAAAACATGATATGCATAGGGAAAGAGGGTCTAGGGGTAGATTTGTAGGTAGAGGAAAGAGTTGAATTCCAACAACATAACTCACTCCACCATGACCTCGTAGTGCCGCACCACCCACACAGGCTCAAATTCCATCCATAGTAGGTAAACACAATCTCCCTTAGGCATTAAGATCTGAAATACAACCTATAGATTCACCAGCTTCATCAACAGAAGCCACAATAGAAGAAGAAGATCCCATATCCCCAGCAACAGGAGTAATTTTCCTATCTTCAACTGGAGAAAAACTTATATCTCAAGAGATGGAAGTTCCTACTTAAGAAGAGGAAGAAGAAACCTATTTCAACAAACCATTGATAGAAGAACCAGATGAACTAGAGGAAGTTGAAAACCCAATCTTGGAACTAGAACCTTATATTAGTTTTGAAGAATCTACAATGGTTAGAGAAGGGGAAGGAGAGGTACATAATTTGAATGGTGAACAACCTAGGATTGGAGAGGAAGAGGAGGAAATAGGGGAGGTGGAAGAGGTGGAGGAGAGGAAGAGGAAGAGGAAAAGATATAAATCCAAAACCCTTTGGATTTCCTATCCTCGATGAAGATACAACTGCAACAATGAAAAATATCTCACCCTCTATCATTCCAAACTTTCATGGACTAAGGATTGAATATCCTGAAACATTTCTCTTTGAATTTGAATTCTTGTGTAGATTATATGATTATTTGCGTGATGCTCAAAATTTGAAATTATTCACTGCAACCTTTAAAGATATGGCATTAAAATGGTTTATGAGTTTAGGAATAAACTCCATAATAAAATGGGAACAAATGAAAACTACATTCTTAGATAAATATAAGGACTATTGTATGCCCCATAATATTAAGGATGAAGGCTTTCAAATGGTATAGGAAAAAGATGGAAAACTTGAAGACTTCGTTTAAATATTCGCTTATAATGTTAAAAGGGAAAAAATGAATAATCTAGATGAGGAAACTTTGAAAGCTCTCTTATTGAAATCCATTAGAGATGAGTGGATTGATCTTCTCAATATAATGGGTAAGGGAGACATTTCTCAGTTGTCACTAGGAGAAAATTATGAGTTGTGCATACACATTTCAAGAGGAAAAGCAAGAACTGGAAAAAATCAAAGAGACCCTCTTTTTAGTTTGTAGGTTTCTGTGGAGTGGTTTTTGAGAAATTGAATTCGGATAATCCACAGTGTTCTTCATTTTTTTTGTCGACGTTTCGAGCCTATACCAAGACTCATCATCAGGACTGATATACAGAGAAGAGAAAAGCGAGAGATAAATAGGGTTAAGGAGGGTTGCTGAGTATAAGCCGACCTTTTTTATATAATTACTCCTATTTTCTTTATTTAATAATAAAATCATGATATATTTATTTGAATGTATTACATGTGTGACATTATATTATTATATTTGTTTATTTATTTATGTTGTTATTATTTATTTATTAATTGATTATATACTATAATATATATATATATATATATATATATATATATATATATATATTATTTATTATTGTATTAATTTTATTTTCTATTTAATCTGTATTAATAAATTATATTTTAAAAGCTTTATATATATATATTATATATATAATATATATATATATATATATATATTATATATATATATAAATATATATATTTATCATTATATTCAATTTTTATAATTGTATTGATTTCATTTAATTTTATTTATATTTATTAATTAATTTAAGTGTATATTTCATTATTTTATTATATTTGATTCTTATAATTGTATTAATTTTATTTTATTTTTATAATTGTATTAATTTATTATATTCATTTATTATGTATTTAATTACTATTGTTACTGATTTTCTTTATAAGTTTTAATTTATATAACCATATAAGTATTCTTAATGTGGGATTGGTTCTTTATATTGTTATATATTTAATTTATATAATCATTTTATGTTATTACTAATTACTATTTTATTAATTAATATAATTGCTATTTTCATAGATTTACATATATATTCATATCTTTGTTATTTCATTTAATTTTTTATTTGAATTAATATCATTATATTAGTCCATTAATTAATTAATTTATTTTATTTTATTATTTATTTATATTTCAACTAATAACTAAGGTTAAATTGAGAGCTTTATATTGTTGTATTTAATTAACATAATTCATTTAAAAGTTTTTTTAAGAGCCTTAGGTTTAAAGGAGAAGGTCTGATTTCATGAATACCTAGAGCCCATTTCTATCAAGCAGCTTAATATTATTGTTTATCAAAGAACCAACTAGATGAATTAAGACGTAAGGGTCAAATTTCTTAAAGACCTAAGGGGTTAAGTTGGGAAAGGGAAAGAAGAGGGGAGGATGGGGGAGGATGGGGAAGGGAAAATTATTCAATGGGCAAGAGAAGAGGATTCCAGTTTTTACTAATTTCCAAGCCTCCATCTCTATTAAGGTTACGGGGGTGTTTAATGATTTCAATGGCCTCACGTACTTTCCGTTTGAAATGGTGTTTCTCATTTGCAATAGCCTTAGTGTTCTCAAGGCATATATGGTGGTTAGTTTTACCAGCATGCTCAGCTAAAGCTGAAGAGCATGTTCTTTCTTTACGGATATCAGCACTATGCTCCTTGAGTCTAATCTTCACAGACCTGGCAGTTTCTTTTATTATTAAATAAAGAAAATAGGAGTAATTATATAAAAAAGGTCGGCTTATACTCAGCAACCCTCCTTAAACCTATTTATCTCTCGCTTTTCTCTTCTCTGTATATCAGTCCTGATGATGAGTCTTGGTATAAGCTCGAAACGTCGACAAAAATAATGAAGAACACTGTGGATTATCTGAATTCAATTTCTCAAAGACCCTCTTTTATCAAGGATTAATAAATCTGCAACTGGAACAGTAAGTAGGGTAAAATTAGGTAACCTTATTGATAGTTTTAAAATAGGTTTAGGGAGTCTTAGTGAACAAATTGACATCCTTAAAATACAAAACAAGGAAAAAGCTGAAAATGTTGCATTGTCCATTTTTTTCCCTAAGTGCAGAAAGAAACATGCCTTGAGAGAATGTCCTCTTGATTTAAATAGTGTAGAAACTTGTGCTATATGTACAGAAAATCATGATACAAAATAATTTCCCTCAATACCAGGTCTTAAAGTTGTCTATCAAAAAGGAGTACCAAATTAGGTAGATCCTCTTTGTTTTATTGCTAAAAGACCTTGGCAGGATCCACATCCAAATACATCTCAACGCTTTAACACTCAACCATTTGCACAATCATCACAAAGTAATTGGACTTCCCCAATGCCTTGGAAATATTGGCCACAACCTTGGTCATTAGGATGGAAAAATCCTTATGGAAAGTACCCTCAATATCCTCAATTTCCACAATTTCAACAATCAGATCCTACTTTTCCTCCACAATATTATCCTCATCCCGTTCAACAAACTCAACCTCACAATTTGAATCAACGACTTTCATTACCATTTCCTCAAAGACCAAACCAATTTCCTGCCCAACCACTCCCAAATCCAAACAATAATAAAAATTCACAACTTGTTTACAACATGGAAGGGTACAATTTTCAAACTTACATGACAACTCCACTAGATCTAAACAATGTTCAACTTAGGTCTAGTAGAATATTAGAAAATAATTCCTCATCAGTTGTTATTTAAGAAAGTGAAAAAGAAAAGATCTCTAAAGAAGAGAAGTCTCTTAATGAAAAAGCAAAAAAACTCAAAAACAAGTTATTCCAACACATTCAAATAACTCAACTCCTATTATAGAACAATCTTCAGTATCTGTTTCAAAACCACCTTTTCTTGAGAGATTAAAAATTGAAGGGGTAGAAAAACATATTTTATTTCCTGATTATGTCATGTTAGATGAACTGAAGAATGTTTTCATAAATATTCCTTTGTTACCAGCCATTAAGGAAATATCAATTTTCGCAAAGACAATTAAGGAATTGAGCATAACAAGACCAAGAAGAAAAAGAAAAAAAATCAAAGGAATCCAACTAGTTGGAAAAATTGCAGATATCATGATGGGTAAGACAACAATTCAAAAATATCTTGATCCAGGAAGTCCCATTGTGAAAACACATATCAAGGGTGTAGAGATACCAAATACATTAATTGATCTAGGAGCAGCTATAAACTTCATGAGTAAACAAACTATGAATCAATTAAAACTTTCTAATCTTCAATATACACCTACATTGTTACGATTGGTAGATAAATATGTAATCAAACCTGATGGTATATTAGGAGATATGTATGTTTCCTTATATTCTTGGGAATACCCTGTTGATTTTATGATTTTAACACCCAATAATAACTTAGTAGGGCATCCATTGATTCTAGGAAGACCATGGCTAGCTACAACCAATGTTTTTATAAGTTGTAGATCTCATGATATGTTCATTTCTGATGGGAGCTTAACAAATAAATTCACTGTGTATCCACCTACAAAAACAACAATAGAGGTTGAAAATGAGAATGGATAGATGATGACATTGATATAAAACCAATATTTTCTACTTCACAAATAGATGAAGAAGATCAAATTTGGAATTTAATAGAAAATAATGAATCTTCATCATATCGTGAATCTAGTCAGAGTTTTCAAGAACAATGCAGTATTGAATATTTATCATTCTGTCAACTATCCTTGCATTCTATGGAAAAATTTGGCAATTCTACAATTGAAATCTTTCAAGGAAAAACTTTGAATATCAACAATAATTTGGAATAATTAATAAATATATTACAAGAACATTCCTCTGCTTATGAATGGGAATACACTAACATGAATGGAATTGATCCTAATACTTGTATACATATATCTACATTGAAGAAAACTCCAAACCAATTCAACAATCTCAAAGAAGAATGAATCTAAATCTAATGGAAATTGATAAGGAAGAACTACAAAAATTGTTGAATGTCAATTTCATCTATCCAATATGAGACAATTAGTGGGTTTCACCCTTAGTAATTGTTCCTAATAAGAATGGAAAATAGAGAGTATGCATTGACTATAAGGAATTGAATAAAGCCACTTTAAAAGATCACTTTCCACTTCCTTTCATAGATCAGGTTTTAGATACATTGGAAGGAAAGAAATATTTTTCATTCTTATATGGTTTTAGTGGGTATAATCAAATCCAAGTAGCCCTAGAAGACTAAGATAAAACTACCTTTACCTTCCCATGGGGAACTTATGCTTACCGGGTACTTCCTTTTGGATTATGTAATGCACCTACAACATTCCAAAGAGAAGTATTATGCATTTTTTTAGATCTAATTCATGATTGTGTGGAAGTGTATGTGGAAGATTTTACAGTTTATGGAAATTCTTTTGAAGAAGCTCTTAAAATTTTGGAAAAAGTTCTCATTAGATGTAAAGAGGAAAATATCTCATTAAGTCGTGAAAAATGTTTTATGATGTTTATTGAGGGAATTGTTTTAGGACACCATATTTCAAGAAATGGAATTAGAGTGGACACTTCTAAAGTAGAAGTTATTTCTAAATTATCAATTCCAACTTGTCAACAAGATGTTAGAATTTTTCTTGGTTTCATTGGTTATTATAGAAGATTCATATAAAACTTTCCAAAAATTGCATCTCCACTTTTCAAACTACTCACAAAACACTGAATTCAATTGAAATTCTGATTGCCAAAAGGCCTTTGAAACATTATAAGAGATAATATTTGAAGCACCCATTCTTAAAGGACTAAATTGGAAATTACATTTTCACAGTTCAACTGATGCTTCAGACACAGCTTTAGGAGTTGTACTAGGAAAAAAAAGGCTTAACTCCATATGCCATTTATTACACCAATAAAAATTTGACTCCTGCAGAGTTAAATTATACTATCACAAAGAAGGATTTTTTAGTTGTTTTTCATGCCATCAATAAATTTAGACATTATATTACTAGCTATGAAAATTTTGTACATATTGATCATTCTGAAATTAGATACTTAATGAATAAACCAATCACTAATGGCAGAATCACTAGATGGTTGTTGTTTATGCAATAGTTTAACATTATTATTTTGGATCGACCTAGAAAACAAAATATAGTTGCTAACTTTTTATCAAGGATTCAAAACTATAATAATGGCATTCCTCTAGAAGATAATTTTCCTAATGAATACCTTTTTGCAGTATCTACTAAATCTCCATGGTTTGAAGATATTGCTAAATATTTGGCTACAAGGAAATTACCATCATAGTCTCCTCGAGAAAAAAGAAAGGTAATTCAAATAAGTGCATCTTATTCATGGATAAATGAAGAATTGTATAAAATAGGAACAGATCTAATCATTTGAAGGTGTGTAAGAGAGGATGAAGTACCCAAAATTTTGAAAGCTCGTCATGATGAGCCATATGGAGGAAACTTCACTAACAAAAGAACTTCCTACAAAATCCTCCTCTTAGGATACTATTGGCCTTCCCTTTCTAAGTATGCCAAGGAGTATGTCAAGAGATGTGATAGTTGTCAAAGGATGGGGAGACTTGTTCCCTCTTATGAGATGCATCTACAACCTCAAGTACTTATTGAGCCTTTTGAAAAATGGGCTCTGGATTTTTTTGGTCCCACCAATCCACCATCGAGACATAAAAGGTATATTCATGTTTGCATTGATTATGCTACAAAATGGGTAGAAGTTAAAACACTTCCTTTTTCTACTGAAAATGTTGTAGTTTCATTTTGTTTTTTAGGATATATTTACTTGTTTCGGTGTCTCAAGAGAAATTGTAATAGATCAAGGTACTCAATTCACATCCAAGTTGGTATAGAATATAATGGAGGAGTACAAAATTAAACATTGGAATTCTACTCCATATCATCCTCAAGCAAATGAACAAGTGGAGTCCACCAGTAAAGTCATAGAGACAATTCTCACCAAAACTGTGCATCTGCATAGAAGAGATTGGGAAGAAAATCTTCTAGAAGCTTTATGGGCATATCGTACCACATGGAGAAATATTATAGGGAATACTCCCTATGAGCTTTTTTATGGGAAGAAAATCATGTTTCCTATTGAGTTTCAATTCAAAACTTTCAAGACAATAATCAAATTGGGTCTTGATATTTCAAAGACACAAAAACAAAGAATATAGTAACTAAATGAACTTGATGAGAGAAGACAAGATGCAATCCAAAGAACCAATCTAGTTCAACAATAGATATCCATATGGCATGGAAAATATATCAAAGAAAGAAAGTTTCATCCAAGAGATTGGGAATTACTGTTTGATTCAAAGTTCAAAGAGTTCCAAGGGAAATTCAAACTCATTGGCTTGGGCCCTATTAGATTCAAACAATGTTTGATAATGGAGCAGTTAGGATCAAAACTATTGATGAAGAAAGGACCACTTTTCTTTTGAATGGTCATCGACTGAGAATATATCATAATCCATTTACAAAGGAAGAATGTATCAAATATTTGCAAGATAATACTGATTTAAAGTTGGTGAAGAAGGATTTTCCTTCTTCCCCAACTTGATCTCCAAAAATCTTTTTCTTTATTAAAGGAAATAATATATATATATATATATATTATATATATATAATATATATATATATATATATATTTGAAAACCAGCAATGGTTGGCATGTTTATATAGAAAATCAAAGGTGAAAATCAATTTTTGACACCTTAAATTTTCCTCATACCTGTTCTAAACCCATTTTCTTTATATCCCACTCTTTTTTTTTCAAAAATAAAATAGCTATAGAATACCAAGAAATCTGCAGCTTTTACAGAATTCTACAACTGATATTTGATAGGAACCACCAATTGGGGAATTGAAGCAGTGATCAAATTCATTCCTAAAAGCACTTGAAGGCAATGAAGAAAGGAGCAAACAAAGGTCAGAAATATCAATGTAAAGGTATTCAAAGGTATGCAAACATTTAATTTAGTAATGACGATAAAAAGCATTTAGTATATGAATTTTATGATGATTGTATCACCGGTTAAAACCATCATTGGTTATGGTCGAAAGATATTTTGGTCATACCACCATTACATCACCATTGTCTCCAATCATTTCACAACACTCCCAACTCAAATTTGAATTCATTGAAGAGATCGCCAAAATCGCCAACTCACTTTCATTAAATCCTCCAGAATGTCACTTCATTCATTCCTCTCTCGTCATCATTTTTCATTTATACCCTTTCTGAAACCCCTCATTCTGAAACCTTGATCCATTTTCTATCAAGAAGCAAGTCAGAGGCAAAATTTTACGATCATGGGGATCATTGTGAGGTCTGAGTCAAATGGAAGAAAGTTCATGGAAGGTTACCTGCAAGTAAAAGAGATGTTACAAAAAGCGTAGTGGCTACATTTCGTGGAGAAATTTGATGCTTTCAACAAAGAGGTGACCAAATCCTTCACCAAAGCTTTTGATGAAGTAGAATTTTAGATTGGAGATGTTAAATTCATAGTGACATAGTCCCTTATTGTTGAAGCTACTGACTTATCTAGAGGAGGAGAACGATGATTTCAAAACAAAGGCATAGCAAGTGAAGACTGGAAAATTTTATTAAAGAATACGGGTATGGACATATCTATTTTCAAGAAAGGAATCACAAGCATTGCACTTAAAAGTAAATGGAGAAATATATTACTGGTTATTCAAAAATTGATCTCTTGTGAAGGAAGGTTTGGTTGCATGTTTTTTTATCACGTTCACCTAATGATGCATTTTATGGAAGGGAATTAGATCAATCTCCCATAATTTTTGTTGAATAACTTAATAAAAATGTCAGGAAATGTACAGAAATATATTCAATTTATAGAAACCACTATGTATCATCATGGCCTCATCAAAATGTTTATTGAATTCCACCTTAAGGGTTCAGGAGATGATTGTGAAAACTTTTTACTTAGAAACCATTTTAAGGAAGAAGAAGAATATCAGGCCAGTAATAGTAAAGGAAAAAGAGGGAGAAAAAGAATATCATAAAATCCTATTCAAAATTTACCTCAACAACAATCCCAGGAACAATCAAAGGATGAAATTCCTATTGCAAAAATTTTAGGAAGCATCAAAAAGCAAATTGTTAGAAGAAAGAAAGTCAACAAAGAAGAAGAAAACACATCCAAGGAGATAGAGGAGGTCAAAATAGAAAAGAAAAGAATTCAAATAAAAAACTCTCCTCCATCAAATGTGAGAAGAAGTGTTAGGCTTAATCCATCACTGAAGGAACCATCTTTAAAAGACATGGAATATGATTCAGAGAAAACAGAGAAACATAGGACTCCCTCACCTACTATCATTTCACCCATTCAAAACCCAAGCCGAAGAACACCAGAAATAGAGCCAGTACAATAAGAGATATACGATTATATTGAACCTCTCAGAAAGAAAGTTGCAGAAAAGACATTTGGTTCAACAATGCATGAAAAATAAGATTAGTCTAGTAGCCCACAAGAACCTCTAGTCATAAATATTTTAAAATAAGAAATCTTTGAGCTAGAGATGCTAAATAGACACATACAAATGGAACATGAAGCCTTGAAGATGCAGAATGAAATCCAAAGGACCCAAAATGACAATATTCTCTTACATTTGAGCTTGTGGTATAAGAAAAATAAGAAGTTGAAACAAAAGAAAAAGGTTCTTAAAAGAAAAGTGAAAAATCTAAAATACAAAATTCTAATGAAGAAGCCAAGGATGGCAGTGGGAAGGAAAAAGGTGAAAAAGACAAATTTGGATGTGCTTGCTCGAGTTTCAAAGGAGATGCAGTATTTGACAAGGGCACATATTTTTTCATTTTTGCATGAGTACATGCAATGACCTCCATGTGGGGGAATGTAGAGCCTCATGAATGCTTCATTTTGACACTCTTCTTCACTCATTTTCCTTCTTCTTTACCATTACTTTTAACTTGATAGGCATCAAATTGCACGTTTTTGATATAGGTAAGGTATTAATTATCCTATTTTTGATATTTCATAAATATTCTTTATTGTTAAGTTAATTTTTTCATTGGCTACTAGATTCGTGCAATTCTGCAACGAACATCTGTTTCTGCAGCCAAATTGATTGTTGAACAGGGTCTGAGGTGCCATTCAAGGAAAGAGAGACATGTTCAAAAAGAGGATGATCCCCTCAATGATCTCCTCCTATTCATTTGCACTGAAACATTAGAAGAAAGCCTGAATCATGTGGTCAAAGGAAAAAGTCAACACTTAGCTGGAGCAAGTGAGTGAGAGTCTGAGATGAAAATATCTCACGATTTGCTTTGCCGAATAGAAAATAGTGAGCGAATTGTTATCCACTTCTTAGTTTGATAGTTCAATTAGAACTATGTTAGTCGAAAGTAGGCATGAAATCCTCAAAAATTTATTAAATGGATTTTATAAATACCGTAAGGCGGGACAAAACAGGGGATGTCGGTGAATGAATATTTTGTGATTGTAACAATTTTGAAAGATGTATTTTTTATTTAATGGAAGCGCCTTCGAAGACTTGATGCATATTTAACTATTCGTTGAAGCTTGAGACTGCCTGGTTTTGGAGGGCCCTTGCAAACAGTGACAATTTTTAACTTGTAGATTTTCCTTTCTGTTATTATTTGTTGTAGTATTTCTGCATATGTTCATTTTAGAATTCTTAGTCTGATTTTAGATTGGATAGCGGTAGTGATATTTCTTTTGATTAGAAAAGCAGTAGCGAAGTTCTCTATTAGTTTTTTTTGGATCATCAAATATTAATCATGGCCATTTAAAGTTTTGATCTTCTTATGATAGCATTACAACTCTCTTTTATAGTTTATGAAGTTGATTTGACTCATCAAAATACCAGTGGTTTCCTTGTGATTTCTTTGGAATTTCATCAAACATCATTTCAACTTCATAGCATAAGATGTTTCTCTCTATATATTTGGGTATATAGATTTCTTTCAGCTTTATGTTCAAAGCATTTTCATTCGAAAGTATTCTTAGTTTAATTTCAGAAGAAGAGTGGTTTGGTTGTAGTTAATTTCTTAAACTTTCAGTCTTGAATCAAGTGTGAGTTAATCTAATTTTCATTCTGCAAGTGTGAGTAAATATAGTTTTCATTATGCAAGTGTGATTTAATATAGTTTTCCTTCTACAAGTGTGAGTTAATCTAGTTTTCATTCATCAAGTGTGTGTTAATATATTTTTCATTTAGAAAGTGTGAGTTAATCTAGTTTTCATTCTACAAGTGTGAGTTCTTTATGGTTTCGTTTTTCAAGTAAGGAATATTGCTTTAGATTCACAATCATTTTATTTTCACTAGATAGCAATGATAATTTCATTTTGAAATAGGAATACAAAACTTAAAAACGCATTTCCAATAACTCAGTCAATTAATAAATCCAACTCAATAAAAAAGGCTTCTAGCATATATTGTGCACTTTCACTTCACAAGTTTACCAACTTCGACTGATAATTTATGTAATCAATTTAAGACAATTAAGTTGACAAACAGTGGCATGGGGGTGGACCTCACTCTCCTCAAACCTTAGTGGTTAACAATTAAAGTTGGAACAGAAGCGAGGTAAGGACTGATGTCGAGGAGAAAAAATAGGTAACACCTCCCACGGCCAAGAAAAACTCAAGGGGGTGGGAGGCATTGTTACACATTCCTCCCATCCATAGACCTCACTGCTCCAATAATATCGACAATGGTCACCCTCTAGCTAGGGTTATGACTCTACCAGAGTAAACGCTCACCTTGAACCTAACTATGGTCTTTTAGTCAATATAAAACAAGTCCAAGCTAAGGTAACACAATTTGGAAGCACTCCAACCTACAATCTCTCATCCCTTATAAACCTACACAACCCAAGGTAGTTCACCCCATCTCTACCTCTGAAACCCATCAAATTATTCCACTACCCTTCCAAGGTTCCACAATAGGCCAACTAGGAAGTCACATATCCCTATATCTCAAGGAGTTCCATCTACTATGAGGAATATCAAGATACCATCTAGGTTTCACACTAGGTAACCTATCCCAACGCTTCTCCCTCCATGGATCCAATCTTCCCAAAAGAGAAGTATACACACACATATCAACCTAGGACCCATTGGGTAACATGGTATTATAGGGTCTCTATATCTCCTCATCTCACACCCCAAAGAAAGTATCATGGTAAAAACGATTAGTAAGAGATGATAATTACACTAAAGTACCACTTAATATATGCATGTGCCCAAAATGAGAAATTGAACCTCAAGAAGCCCATTCCCCATTACTTGGAGATTCATACCCCTCCTTGGAAACTTAGAATAAAAACATATTCATGATAACTTTAGGCTTATTTTAGTATTTTTCTTAAGTCATTTTTCCTTAGCCTTTAGTCTCAACTCTCACTCATGAAGTTTTACCCCCACCACCCCCATCTCTCTTGTTTGAATTTGTTTATAGTAGTAGTATGTTTTTTTATTTATATGAGTGTCATTACATATTAAAATTGCTAGGCTCATTGGCCTTTCAATACACAGGTTTTCTAAACTAAAAATACACAGGAACTTTGGCCCCAAAATATATATACATACTTAGGAACATGGGCCCAATAGATCCTAGCTCACCAACCTAAAAAATATGTACAAATACACACACAGGACCAATATGGGGGTGCTACATCTTATCAAAGTTGTCTCGATCATGGAGTTCGCTTCAATAGTGACAATAGAAGGTGACTTTTCTTATAAGTTCTCTTGGAAAATTTCTAAGAGATTTTCCAATTCCTCCTCCTTCTCTGCCAACTATTTTTTTAATTGATTCATCATTTGAGTGAACCTATCCCCCTACCAATTGTCTAACTGAATGACGTTCTCCCCCAAGTGTACATATTGAACTCTACGTTGGTCCCAATCTGGCATAACCATATTCAGGGAGTCTTGGCATTCAACAAAACTATTTCTTTAGCAATGGTGGTCGTCTTTTCAATATCTCAAGGTTCTTCTCCATCTCTTCCATATTTTAGTGAATGACTATGCTTCCCTTTAAAAAATATAAAATTGTAGCACCCTCATAATGTGATTAGACAACATTACAATGTTTTTCAGTATCCACATGTGCCTATTGATTTTCACTTGCATATGAGCTCATTTTCACCCTTGGACTAAGCATTCTCACCTCCAGAACTTGGTTTTCGTGAGTGTCCCAATCAAGTGAAAAATTGATTCCCTATTATTTCAATAATTAGATAAGCTTAAAGAACAAATGGATTCATTATGTTTTTTAGTGTTGAGCTTGTCAAGAATAAGAGAAATTAATATATTGAATATTAACTAGGTTTTCTTCATTTCTATTATTTTCTTGGCCCATATATTATTTTCTCTTCTTCTAGTGATTTTCCTTGCTTGATGGAATCATATAGATCCCACAATGTTCTTCTTCTCCATCACTTGAGAATTAAGTTCTCATGTGGGATAACAAGAACCAATAAAAGTGATGGATTTACTTTGATTTTATGTTGACAAGGTTTTGTGGCAATCATTTTAAATCATCTTATACATGTTCTTTTTGTTTAGCTCACTCACAAGACTTAAATATGTCATCCTCTTGTTTGCATGGAAGAAGTTAGTTGTATGAGCTTACATGAATAATATTGTTGCTGAAAAAAATTAGTTGCAATGAAATAAAAGCTTGATTAAAGGAATGTTGGAAACAATATTTTTCAGAATAGTCCATGCTTCTTTCCCTTATGCTTTATGAGGCATGCTTATGTCGATTACAAATTTAGATAATATCTCAAAATACTACGGTCAGGAAAGAGGTCAAAAGTGACCTCTCTCTTGACCATCAGATACTAGGATATTCCTAGAATTTGCAATCTACATAAGTTTAGGATGTTATATGTTCATTGATATTGTTCACCAATTGTAGGAAGTGGTTCAATATGATTCATTAACAAGATCCAATGCAATGCATAAGTGAAGAGGGAGTAGAGTTATCTTGCTAAATTTGTGTACAAGTTGAATGAGAAAAATTGTGTTTACCTTGAAAGAATAGTTTACGAAGTTACTTTAATTCCCCTAATCTAGATTAATCTCATTCATTTTTTTTTTGGTAAGTTCCAAGCTTGGCTTTACATTGGTAACACCTTTCTCAAGGATTTTTCCTTGCTACCTTTGATTAATCATGCTCAAAAGGAAGGTTACTCTTGTATAAATTCTAGTGGAAATTATTCATTTAACTAAACACTTCACTTTGTTTCTTCCTAATATTTTGGTTTAAGCACTAAATGCCATGTTGCATATTTTTATGCTATGTTGAAAGAAGGAATGGAATATGCTTGCTTGCAACAATAGGACATAATTCTACTACCTAGAAGCTTTGTGATTTAATCTCTAATTAACAATAGTTCTCAAGAATGAATGAGTTGCATTAATAACTCATACATCTTTGTGGAATTTCAGCCTTGTGCTATGAAAAAAAATTCTATCAATCATGCATGTATAATGAGTATGTTCTCAAAATGATTGCTTTTCAAAAAATGCTCAATAGATTGTACAATTTTGAGAGAATAAAGAAGGCAATGCAACTGTCAATGTTTGTGGCTAATTCATTTTTCATGCATAATAAAGGTTACAAGACAAGGAAGATAATTTTGTGATTTGAGAATCAAGCACTATAATTTCCTCAAAATCTTTGCTTCTTTCATGTTTCATTTAATAATATCTAGCAAGGATGGTGCATAGATTAAAGGGGATTTGAATTCCTAATATAATATGACAATTTCATGAGCCATTATGCTAAATATTATGAAATTGTTAAATGGTCTCCAGTCGTAATAACTCAATAGATGTAATGCCTACATAGAAGCTAAGATGTGCTCTTAATATAGCCACAAGAGACCATGCTTCATGGGGTATAAAGTGGTAAAGTTCTTTAATTTTAAAATTGCATACGTTATCCCATGGGGGGGAGCTCAATTGGTGATTTTTGTGTCATTAGATATTATATAAAATAATGATATTCAAGGTTCAAATTCCCTATGGGTCGAGCTAACCAAAAAAAAAAATGCATAAGTTATTTGTCATTAATAAATTTGCATGGTTTAAGAATAAATGTAAAGCCTTGTTTCACGAAGTTTTATCTTATTCTTGCATAATTATGGCAAGAGGGAATAAAACACCACTTTCCAAAACTAAATAACACCTCTAGAAAGATAATTTTTTTATATTTTTTTTAACTAGGTTAAGCTAGGTCAGGGTCAACCCATCTATTTAATGTAAAAACAATCTACTCACAATGGGATTGTATCCTTATGATTGTTCAAAGCCCAATTGAGCATGTACACCCCTTGGTATAGTTTAATTACCCCAAAAGTAGTTTCCATCCTCAACCCCTCCCCATGAGGTTTGGACCTACGACCTAGTGGGGGCTAAACCTCACTTAAACCAACTTGTCTACACCTCATGGGTCACAAATATAGTATCGTTTCCAAACACTACCTTGAATTCCACATATTCCTCCATATATTTCATGTACAATGTTGTCAATATTTCACAAATCATCAATAATTCACAAAACGACCAAGGAGGATGCAAAGATTTCAGTGCTGCAATATTATGTCTCCCCAAAGTAGGATCCAAAGAAAAATCATTTCCATGTGGACACAATACATAGTTAATAAATAATGCATATGCTACTAATCACACATTGAAATTGTGAGGTGATGAAATGATAGGTCATTTCAATGCTATTATATTCAAAGAATGTACAAGTTCCCACTTCCTATAGTGTTTGTGAGTGCATAATTTTTACAGGAGTTTAGGAAGGTTCATGATGTCCCTAATGTTGTAAATGGATGGTGTCTCCTACTAAAATCCTTCAAAATAGCCACAATAAGAGTGTAGTCTTGGTTGAGAACCTATAAGGGGAAATTCAATACCTATGGGTGCTCATAGACCACTTGAATGGGAGAGCTCACTAAATGTATTTGAGAAGCCAAAACACCCTTAGATGATAACATTGTTTAGTTCCACATGACAACCTAACTTATGGATTTTATGTGTACTTGTATGAATTTCCCTAGTTTTAGGACCAATTAATAATCTACATGTTCATAGGTGCATGCATACTTTCAAGGCATGTGTATAACCAAATATTCGAAGGATTATTTCTACATATGTGACTTTGTCTTGATCCTTGTATATAAGAGACTTATATATGGTAAGAAATGCATGTATTTCTCTTTAAAGACCATCAAGGTGATAAAGAAAACTAGCAACTAGTACTTATTAGAAATAAGTTATTAGATAAGGGTATATGGGTGTCCACTGCTTCTCACACTTTACCCAATCATGTGCCCATTCAACTACCAATCCAAGAGATAACCTTTAAAAGCGTCATACATGGGGAAAAAGTGACATTTAAAATGAGAAAAAATAACTATGCCCAAGTTTCCTCTAATAACTAAAAGTTATCAAATATATGACTTAGCACATATGGAAGAGATTGTTAGCTCTAGGATCTGAGACTTTCATCTTCTATTTATAGTTCATTAAGGTCAATGACCGTTAGTAGGATGTTGAGAAGTTATTTATGTCTACATCCCTAGTGTGGAGGTTATGCCATCAAAACAACAAGAAGAAATAATATTATAGAAGAGTTGTATATTACAAAAACGTGGAAGAAAGGAGAAAGCACATATAAGTTCTCGTATCTCCACCCCAAATTAAACAAGGGCCATTTTTTGAGGCCCGTAAGACATTTGGCACAATATTCATTATAAATACTAAGCAATGAGGGAAAGACTTCGAGTTTAACAAGGAAATATCCATGATCAACTCACTAACAAAGGTGATGGAAGTTTGTATCATGAGGGAGATTGAACTAAATAACATTCATTTTCTTAAAGAATCAAAATACTAATCAATTCCCAAGGAGTGTTAAAAGGATAAGAATTTGATCCCAACCCAAAGTGATAATCTCCAATTATGTAATGAACAAAGCATGGTGAAGAGTGACATAAATAAAGGGAAAAATTAGGGAACCATATTAGAAGCAATAAGAAATGAAATGGGTTTATGTAATGTTTCATAAAGGAGATAACAAGACCTAAGCCAAATGTAGAGGCTAAAATCCAAGTCAACAGATTTGATTTTGAATTCATGCACCAAGATTTCAAAAAGGTGGTGGTTAAGAGGAAGATGAATTCAAAGTAGAGAAAAGATATCATGTAACTAAAAAATACATCTCAAACATGATTGATATGCATCCTCTAGAAATAGGGGCATCGAGGGTTCCATTTGCACAATTGTTTGAGGAAAAATTAAAAAGATGCACACCAACATATTAACCATGAGCAAAGAAAATAGTAAGATGAAAGAACTCAAGAACCAAAGAGTTTAAAAAAAGGATAATATGACATTTATGAGGAAGGCCATGGGGTTGCAAGATAGTCTTATCTCATTGGTGAATGATTATTTCACCAAGCTCGTCAACATACACTCCCTTTAGGATTCAATGACGCAATTCATCCATGTCAGAAATGAGAAGCTAATCAACATCCAGTAGTGTAATCCTTGTTATTATAAGGTATTAAATGGAAAGATAGTATGTTATGATCCCAAATCATACTCATGAACTAAGTTCATCTAAAAAATTTAAACTATGTGCATACATGGATTTTGAAAATCATAATGTGCAAGTTGCTCAAAGTGTAGCACTCAAATCCTAATGATATGCTCAATTTGTTAAAGAAACCCCAAGTCCTAAAGCACTTACTAGTGGATCCACTCAATTTCCCTAATAAATACCACTATGTGTTTGATAATCTCAAAGAAAATTCCATCTAGAGCATAGAGTTGAGGAAATTGAGTCATAAATGTTAAATAAGTGGCCTTGGAAAGTTTCATAGTGTTTGTCTCCAAGTAGGTTAAAATACTAGGGAGAAAATGCGATGAGTTAGAAAGCAAAAAGGATAATTGTAGAACTTAGGTTAGCTAGTCCTACACCCATAATAGAGTGTCTCTAGTGCATATGGGAAATTGTTTAGTGAAATGTTCATCCAACTAAAATATTACATATCAAGTATGACCAATTTAATTATTTTTTTAACCATTCTAAAGATATCCAAATCAAATAAATAACATAAAGTCAAGCCTCAAATAGCCTTAATTATTCACTAATTTTAGTTTTGGTCATTAAAAACAAATCAAAAGGAGTCACTTATGAGGCCAAAATTCACTTAAATGGTGAAGAATCACTTAGGAGACCAAAAGTCACAAGGAAAATCAAAATTCAGCCTATTTTGTATAAAGGGAACTCTTGCATTCATTTGTGGAGGCATTTTCCTTGGCATTGTAATCTTTTCTCATATGCTAATAAAGAGGTCATCATTATTCAATTTTCATACTCTTAAAGATCTAGGATTAGTTTGTGACTATTCCCTCCTCTGATAACTCTCTCGGTGCTTATTGATAATAACATTATGTTGGCATTATGATTCTGGTTTGGTACTATGGCACAGGTGTTGTACTTGATGGCAACTCCCTCCAGTGGTAGATCTCAGTTCAGGCACTTAAATTCATGGAAAATAAGATACCCGCGGGTAATCCTAGAAGAAGCTGTGGACCCGCAGGTACTCCGACCAAGGAGTGCGGACATACTCGCAGGTGCTCCATTCAGAAGGTGCGGACCTTAGTTTCACTCATTCCAATGCAGAAAAGCGCGTGCACGTGGGAATATTCATGAATGGTTCATGGTATTAGTCCGACAGTTTTTGATCAAATGGTTTTGGACCATGGTATTGCATCCAAAAGTATTGATCCCAAGTATTGGGTTCATGGTATTGTGTTATTATGGTTTTGGACCATGGTATTGTGAAAGGCTTGCCTATAAAAAGGAAAGAAGATCTCTTGGCTAAACAGAAGTGAAAATTTGAATATCTTAAGATCTGAAATTTTGGGTGATTGATTTTAAAAGCTAGATCTAAATCAAGGAGAAAACTAAAGGTGAATCTATTGATAAGTCGTGATCTCTCGAGCGTATGAGCAGATCTGTGGATCTGACTAATTGTGGCACATTGGAGGACTATTATTTTGGCCTTAATCAAAAGTCCGCAGGCGATCCAAAGGCGCAGTGCGGGGGTATGCAGTGCAGAAAAAGGCGCAGTGCGAGGTACGCAGCTCAGGAGAAAGCGCAGTGCGGGGGGGCACGCAGTGCAAAAAAAGGCGCAGCGCGAGGTACGCAGGGCAGTAGAAGGCACAATGCGGATGTACGCTGTAAGTCAGATAGTAAAGGTGCGGACCTGAGCAGAAGTACGTAGAGCAGAAGAACGACCAGTGCAGATCTGTGCAGTTTAGACTCAGAAGAGCTTCAGATATACGCAGGCCCCTATTGATGAAGTTGCGGACTTATATCTTGAAACATTTGTTGACTGTCTTTTATCTATTGCTACAGAATTCTAGGTGTAGATTTTTGGTATTACTTTTCTGTTTTCAGCATTCTGAAGAGTTGGGTGATTCATCGGTTGATTGTATAAGGATATTGGGTGATTTGCATGTACTTGATGATTATTTGATCTTCTTGGATCCAATTTGAAAATTCATGAAACGTGGTCCTTTAAGAAGTAAAAGAGCTAAGGGGGTTGTAGCTCCCTTCTCAGGAGAAGCTGGAAAAAGAGAGAGAGTTGTAGCTCTCTGCAGGTTGCAGCCTGCGTACTGGTAAAGGACTGCACCAGTACATTGTAAACAAAAGTTTCTAATTAAAGAAGGATAGAGACGAATTGCAGCAGGTGGTTTTCACCCACATTGGGTTTCCACCTTATATCTTGTGTTCTTATGTGTGATTGTCTTTCTGCTCTGCTTTACTGTCTCTGGTTACTGGTTATTTGATTCTGCATCACAGATTAACAATCATCATCAGAAAGTTAAAGTAAATTAAAAGTTAGCTTTGTATATGCAGTTTTCCTTCTGAATAAGTGCGTATATACGCGGGTTGAATTAACTGAAGTAGCGTATACAATTTGGCTTTGAAAAGGAATATTTGACTTAATAAGACTGATTCACCCCCCCTCTTAGTATTATTTCCAACACAGAGTCCTACCCTTTGGCCTATGCAATGCACCTGCCACATTTCAGAAGGCCATCCTCAGCATTTTTTTAGATTTAATAAATGAAAGGCTCGAAGTATACATGGATGATTTCACACCATATGGAGATGATTTAGAACCAGCACTAGACACATTGGAAAAGGTGTTGCAATGATGTATCGCCACCAGGCTCTGCTTGAGCCATGAAAAGTGCTATATGATGATGACCGAAGGGCTCATCCTAGGTCATTATATCTCAATGGCTGGCATACAGGTAGATCCGACCAAAATTCAAATAATTTTGTTAATACCTACTCCTACCACATAAACATAGGTACGCAATTTTCTAGGATTTTATGGTTATTATAGGAAATTCATAGAACATTTTTCTCAAATAACTGCACCTCTATACGCATTGACAGGGAATGTTGATTTTGTTTGGACAGATAAATGCGACCGTGCTTTTGAGGATCTAAAAAAGCTTGTGTCAACAACCCTAGTGCTCAGAGGCCCAAATTGGGACCTACCATTTCAAATTTCATCAGATGCTTCAGACAGCTATTGGAGCAGTTCTTGGGCAAGAAGAAGACAAAAAACCATATGCAATCTATTATACTAGCAAGAATTTGTCTCTTGCTGAGATAAACTATACTGTTACTGAAAAAGAGTTTTTAGGTGTAATACATGTAAATAAATTTAGGCATTATATCACTGGATATCCTGTTGTTTCATATACAGATTACTCTGCCATAAAATATTTAGCAAATAAACCTATTACAAATGGTAGGTAACAAGATGGTTGATTTTACTACAGGAATTTGACATCACAATAAAAGATCGACCAGGAAAAGAGAATCTTGTAGCTGACTTTCTCTCACGAATGCGGAAGCCAGTGGACATAGCAGCAGTCGAAGATCAATTCCCAGATGAGCATTTGTTTGTTGTTACTGTCAAGACACCCTGGTATGCTAATGTTGTAAATTATTTAGCAGTAGGCAAATTACCAAAGCATCTAACCGCATTAAATGAAAACAGATTGTGCAACATAGTACTCGATTTTCTTGGATTGGGGGCTACCTATTTCATACAGGGGCAAATATGCACATTAGAAGATGTGTCCATGAAGACGAAATATTTGACATTCTGAAAGCCTGTCATGACGGACCGTGTGGCAGACATTTCGTAGATCGAAGGACTGGTCACAAAGTTTTGCAAATAGGTTATTACTAGCCCAAAATATTTAAAGATGCTAAGAAGTTTGTGCAAGCCTATGATAGTTGCCAAAGAGCAGGACGCTCTGGACAGTTCGACGAAATGCTTTTAAATCCACAGTTAGTAATTGAACCATTTGAGCGTTGGGCACTCGATTTTGTTGGTTCAACCAACCCATCATCAAATCAGAAAACATATATTCTAGTAGCAACAGAGTATGTTGCCAAATTGGTTGAAGCAGAGGCACTTCCAAGAGCTACAAAGGACTCTGTGATTCATTTCTTGTTCCAAACATTTGTGCAATATGGCCTCCCAAGGGACATAATCATGGATGGAGGACCATAGTTTGTAAGTAATAAAATTGCTGCAACATTAAGAAATTATCACATTCAGTACAAAATTACCATTCTGTATCACCCACAGGCAAATGGCTAAGTAGAGAGCATGAATAAAGTGATAGAGACAATATTGACAAAAACCGTTGCATCACACAGGCGTGATTGGGCTTCAATATTACTGGAGGCCTTGTGGGCATACCGAACAACGTGGAGAAACACCATCGGCTATTCACCATATCAGCTAGTATTTGGAAAAGAGCCAATCTTTCCAATAGAGATCGGTCTGAATTTAAATGAGGCCCAGACTAACAAATTACAACAAATTAACGAGTTAGATGAAATTAGGCTCTTGGCTCTTCAACACACTGCATTAATTTAATAGCAAAGAGCAAAATGGGACGACGCCCTGATCAAAAAGAAAATCTTCAACAAAGGAGATTGTGCACTCCTATATGACTCCATGTTTCAGGATTTTGCAAGGAAACTTCAAACTCGATGGCTTGGACCATATGAAATCCAGAAAGTGCATGACAATGGCACCATTAATTTGACTACTATTGACGGATCTGGACATACCTTTAAAGCAAATGGCCACCGACTGTGACTATACCACAAACCGCTTACTAGGGAACCCTTTTACCAGCAACTTCATTAAGATTCCGATATGCATATTCTTGCTGAGGAAAATAATCCTTACTCAGCATTGGTTCACTAAATAATTTCATTGTTTTTAAACTTTGTACATAAGTTTTTCTTTTCTGCTTGTATAAAATACTTTCTGTATAGATTTTTGCATTTCTGCATTTTTTGCATTTTGCTGTTCCTTTCCAAAGGAACAAAATTTCCGCCTTTTGCTGCTCCTTTCCCAAGGAACAACACTTTTGCATTTTGTTGTTCCTTTCCGAAGGAACACCGTTTCTTTCTTTTTGTTGTTCCTTTCCCAAGGAACAACACTTTTTCATTTTGTTGTTCCTTTTCGAAGGAGCAACATTTCCACCTTTTTGTTGTTCCTTTAGAAAGGAACAACACTTTTGCATTTTATTGTTCCTTTCCGAAGGAAAATCATTTCCGTCTTTTTGTTGTTCCTTCGGGAAGGAACAACACTTTTGCATTTTGTTGTTCCTTTCCGAAGGAACAATATTTCCGTCTTTTTGCTGTTCCTTTCTGAAGGAACAACACTCCTGCATTTTGTTGTTCCTTTCCAAAGGAACAACATTTCCACTTTTTTGCTGTTCCTTTCTGAAGGAACAACACTTCTACACTTTGCTATTCCTTTCCGAATGAAAAACATTTCTGCCTTTTTTGTTGTTCCTTTCTGAAGGAACAACACTATCGTATTTTGTTGTTGCTTTCCAAAGGAACAACATTTTTGTTTTTTGTTGTTCCTTTTCGAAGGAACAACAGTTTCACACTTTTGCTGTTCCTTTCTGAAGGAACAACACTTTCGCATTTTTGTTGTTCCTTTCCAAAGAAACAACACTTTCGAATTTTTGCTGTTCCTTTCCGAAGGAACAATACTTTCATTTTCTATTGTTCCTTTTCGAAGGAACAACATTTTCGCATTTTTGTTGTTCATTTCTGAAGGAACAACACTTTCGTTTTTTTGTTGTTCCTTTCCGAAGGAATAACACTTTTGCACTTTTGTTGTTCATTTCCAAAAGAACAACACTTTCATTTTCTGTTGTTTTGCCATTCCTTTTAAAGGAATAGCCCTCCTTCACATTTTTTCCTTTCTACTGTTCTTTCTGAAGGAACAACAGTTTCGATTTCGGATGATCTAGGCTATTCCACCAAAGGAGTGGTATTTTATTTCGTGTTTGCTTTATTTGTTGTTCCCTTTAAGGAACAGTAAGAGGAACAACAGTTTCGAGTGTATTTTTTTTCTTTTTCTTGTTGTTCCTCTTAAAGGAACCACGGTTTTTGCGTACATATATTCTTTTGTTGTCCCTCTTAAGGAATAGTAGTTGTTCCTTTTAAGGAACAACACTTTTTGAGTGCATTTTTGTGTGTGTGTGTGTGTTTTATCATTTAGAGGATTTTTTTATGTGAATGATGGTTCATTTAAGGCACAACTATACATTTATGCAAGAATACAAAAACTAGAGGATACTGAAATCAACAAATCAAAGAAAAATCGTTATCTTTAGAAAATTTACTTTGAATCGATAAGAAAAAAGAGGAAATGACATAACTATTTATATCACTTTGTTGTATTTATTTTCACTAAAACCAATTTGATTGATCATTTTAATCAAGTTGGTTCTTTCTTAAAACTTCATAATTCTCTTTGATCATTATTATTGAATAAGAATAAGGGCATATTTTCTTCTATTGAGATGTTCAGACTTCTTCGACCATCCCTAGTCTTAAGGAGTGTTGAGCCATCCTCTGTATATAAATAGGAAAGTGCTATATAAAAGAAAAGAAAAAAAAGAGAGAAAAATATACATTTATATGATGACTAACGTGATTTGTCAGATGAAGGATAGGGGGTCTCATCAAGAGCCAGCCTACCAGATAATAAGGAAGCAAGTGAACTGGCATTCCCTCTATGGTCACCACAGCAGGGATATGATCCAAGAGGCATATCAGAAAATAAAAAAGTCCTTGGAATAGGATGTCTCATCACGATCCGGCCTACCCACCTTTCACTCCTTCCTGGTGAATGGCATTGTGATTCATCTGGTTCAATGGCCTTCATTCTGACATCGCACAACACTTTCCTAGGCATACACAAAGGATTATGGTTCCAAGGATGAAACAAGCAAATTTCTCAAGGTTATGGACACCTGTGGGCAATAGAGCTCTGCTGATGGTATTGAAGTCATACTTTTCATACACCAATAGTCATTATAAACCCTTCTTCTTATATCTTTATATTGATTTCAAATGAGATTATGTTTTTTTTCTGAATAAGTCTACTCCTATATTGATACAAACTATTTTTACATAGAGGCAGTGGCCTTAAGAAGTCTAGCCCAGAGAGGCGGCGTATTCACATTACATAGCTGAAAATTGACCCAAAAAGACTAGTTAATGACTGACTAGAACCAGGACCATGACTAGTGCTTAGAGATAGAATACGACATTGTCTAAACTGTAGACTAACTAGAGGACCAAAACGACTTGTATGAACTTATACATTTGAACAGGGGAGCGCTGCCCAGGTCAAAGTTGTAATCTATGTCATAAAGCAGCTATGCCTTAACTTTGAACAAACAGGGAAACTACAACCAAAGAAACAGGACCTGATTATGCATCATGAGTGGTGGAAGGCACTTCTTCCACAATTCGAAATCCAAAACTGAGGGGATCATCATCATCGGAGGGATGGCCCTCTTTGCTTGAAGAGCCGCCTTCAATTGGAACACTTGGACTCGCCTGAGTTTGCATATCCTGCGAGGTAGTGCCACCTGGAACCTTATTCTGTTGGCTATGAAACTGAGAAGTGCCAGGCGACTCTTCCGCCCTCGTCTCCGTAGTCGCTCTTGGAGTTGCAGCCACCAAACCAACCGTACCCTCGCGCAGCTCAATAGTAACAGAAGCAATGAAAGAGTGATTACTGAAAGTGTAGGGGATTTGAAAACGTGCCGTATGAGCGTGAGTATTGTGAGAGCTTTGTTGAAAATGCAACAAGATGATGGAGCTTAGTGAAAAGAAGTCGCCTTCACTAAGTGGGCCCGCAGGCTATTTTTAGACATGGATCATGGTCTATGAGTTGTAGGATGCTATTTATGGATGATTGGTCATGTTGGTAAAAATAGATGGACCTCTTTTTTTAGACATATGGGTGGAGTCTATTTTTAGACTGCTAGTCAAAAAATAGAACAGTCGAATATTATTAGCTCTTAATAATATTTGGACTATAAACATTATCTTATCCTCTTGCAGCACTTCAGTTCGAGCTACGGATGTGGCACATGCAACTGCCAAAAGAAAATATGCTTTTCCTATGGGTTAGTTGAGTTATTGCATGATGGACTTCAGTTAGAACTCAAGTGATTGAGTTTGTGGAGTTGATTGAGGAGTTGATGGAGTTGTGTTCAGTTTGACTTAGTTGAACTAGTTGTATTTAGTCTAACTGACAAATACACTAGTGATGAGTGGTGTGAACTAATTATTAATTAATTCACTAATTATTAACTCATAAATCAACTAAAGAATACATCAGTTAACTCAGTGCATGGATAGTAGTGGAGACAAGTGTTAGAGATGAGTGAAAGGGCAAGACAGCTGTCAGTTGTGACTATAGTTGTGCATGAGATTTGCACAATCAGTGGATTGAGTATTGCCAATGAGGATTGCGTGGTTTAACCAAAGGGAATATGAATTTGGATCACACATTTGGTGTTATTCTCATGTAGGATTGTGCAGTGGAGGCAGGCAAGCAGCGGCGGAGATTTGAGCCAGTGATTGATTCAGATCTGAGCTAGTTTGTGTGTAACAGGTGGAGATAGTATGGAGTACTTGTGAGGAGTATTGTACTATGTATTGTTACATGTTCTCAATCAATATAATATATAGATATTTGGGGGTTTTCAGCTTTATGCTTTCCCTAGGTACATACTGTGTTGATATGTGTGATTGATGCTTCAATGTGCGCATGCGATTGTTTCTTAATACTGCAAAATTGATGATCAACGTAGAGGAGGTTATGTATTATGCA